>JAAAKL020008278.1:0-16089 GCA_010016065.2 Carybdea cf. marsupialis auct. non (Linnaeus, 1758)
TAAGTTGTAATTTATCAACCTCAAATTAATCTTTCGTTTGAAAAGGGGGCCCAAAGCCACAAACTGCCCCGGGGCCCGGCCTTGCTCTCGGCGGCCCTGTGTAAATGGCTTATATATTTTCTTCTTCTCAAGGTACAGAAAGAATGCGGGATGTAGTTATTTAACGCCATTTGTGTTTCAATTATGGTATTTGATGTTTGATATCGCCGACGTGTTTGTCATAGAAATGCTTGCAGCGATAAAAATTGGGCGTCCCCATGCAATTTAATAATAGCAAGTCGCCTTGAGAAACTGTTTACCGATTGTTCGACTTGTTTATGAAGATCGCCAATTTTTTTGAAATTTGTTTGTAAAAAAAGTGAGGGTTTTTTCCTATGTATGTTCATGTTTTGCATCACTCTAATCTTTTGAAGGCAAGTGAACAGAGTGAAGAGACCGGAGGACGGATATTATTGACCGGAGACGTCTACTTCATTATCTTTTCTGCTAACTGCAGTTGAAAACATCAAATGCCTCAGTCTTAAACGAAACGTGAGGTGAGTTGGATACTAGATTCATAGAAAATAAGGAAAGAGGAAACGAAAGAGGATCATGGTTGGCGACAGTGAAATAAAATAGCAGCTATACACATTCCTGCATTAGGTGTGCAATAGCAAAAACCTAGTAGTGGAAACAATATCATTAAGGATAGTAAAAGTGCGTTTAACAGCGGCAGAAGAAGCACAAGTGGTAGCAGGAATAGAAAAAGCGAGTGAACGTAGTGTCGACGCATTGGACGTAACAACGGTTGAACCGGGAGCGCTACAATAACCGTTTCTACACTGTCGATTTAAATCGACGAACTAAATATGAGACTACTTAAATTGTAGTTCGTCGCTATAGATCGCCAGTGAAGAAACAGAGACGATCTGAAAATTTAGCGATTAAGATCTTCGAATTTGGTTCGTCAAACGGACGCACTAAGTTAAGTTGGGTCGACCTAAATTTGCGCGTGGAAAGGGGACGAACTAAATTGACGAGCCCATTTCCGCAATTGTCATATTTTTAGAGCCGCATATAAGTTGATGGGGCAGTTGAAAAATATTGCTGTCGCTACTTTCTTATCCTCCCTTTTATGACTCTGTTCTCCGCTTGTTAACTCTGCGAAAAGTCCCCCTTCTGCGCTCTCTGTGTCCTGAATTTAGATCGACTGAAAGATCATCGCTCGGAGACAGTCTATACACCGTTTCTACACTAACGAACCAAATTTCATAGACCTGTAAGTCACTCAACTTGTTTCCTAGGTCGTGCACCGTATCCACACTGACGATCTAAACTGACGACTTAAATATTTAGTTCGTCTGATTAACGTCGACAGTGTAGAAAGGGCTAATAGCAGTAAATTCACACAATTAAAAAGTCGAGATGTTCTCTATATTCTTTTCTTATGTTGTATTCGCAGTCCAAAAATATAATGCATAACAAGTGCGGTCACAAAAAATTACAATCCTCTTCCAGATATCCTTCCTTCGCATTCTTCCACTAGAAAACCTAAAGGCGGTCACCAAAACTAACACCTCGAATGTTAAACTGTTATTCCTCTAATGTCACATGGGCCAATTTTCTTGGGCAAAGGATGTTTCGCGTACAAAAATAACTTTGTAAAATAATACTGGGGAACAAAATTGGTGCAGATCTACTGAATCACTGTAAATAATCAGTGCGTAATCGATTGCCACATTCTATCGTTAAAGGCATACTTTGGTCATATCATCATTCGCTACAAACAAAAGCGAAAATAATCTTTAGGGCATACATTTATAGCGAAGGTAGAACGAAGGAGTCGTCGATACCATTCTGTAATACTAACAGACACAGACTTCGCAGATGATATTGCAATCATTGCTGAGGAAATAAATAAAGCACAGAAAATGCTTACCTGTATAGAAATCCAGGCAGTAAAAGTAGGCCTCCGTTTTAATGTAAAGTGGAAGACTCCACAGTCAAAGCGAGAAATGGAACAGTGTTGAAATCAGTAGAGAAATCTAAGTACCTTAGAGGCTGGCAGAGGTCAGAAACAGATTTTAAAGTACGAAAGGCACTAGCATGGTCAACATGTCATAGGATGAAAAGGATATGGAACACGAATATGAGAGGGAATATTAAAGAACGTCTGTTCGTTGCTACAGTAGAGTCTATTCTCGTATACGGAAGTGAAGCTTGGACAATCAACAAGGTAATGGAAAAGAGGCTAAACGGATGTTATACAGGGATGTTGCGAATGGCTCTCAATGTATCATGGAAGGATAAATGGACGAATGATAGGCTGTATGGTAACCTCCCACCAGAATCTTCTAAGGTGAGATATAGGAGAATGAAAGTAGCAGGTCATTATGCGAGACACTCGGAAGAAGAAGCATCGAAACTCGTACTAAGACAACCAGCAATCGGTCGCATGATACTAGGAAGAAGAGGAGTAAGCTATATCGACACCCTGATGAATGACAGTAGCCTGGTGAGTATTGAAGAACTTAGAACGGCTATGGTGGACAGAGAAAGTTGGAGAAAACATGCAGAATCAAAGCGAGTGACAGCTCGGCCGAAGTAACAAGAAGCAATTTATAACGTCGACAAAATTTACAGATTTTCAGATCGCTTTCCCTCCTTCTCGTCAGGCGAAACAATATCGTATTTTTCGAGAACAATGAAGCACTAACCCATCTCCACCCCATGCAATCGAACCGACCTCGCAATTGTATAAATGTACGCCCCCCTACTGCACCGTAATCGTCTATCAGAGCTCACAGGCTCACAGACTTATTCATTGAACATCAACTATGTACCGGCTGAGCCGACGTGAAAATGTTTACATAAGCACCAAATATTTTCATGCAATGTAATACATCTGAATATTTAGTAACAACTGATGTGCTATGTTGTCTAATGACTACTTAAATAAAACCTTTGGTTCTACAGAAATGTTCCTGGATACTTCTTGCCCTGTGAAACATGCATCCAAACCAAAACAAGTCGCTCTAATAACTTAACATCAAATCGCGATGAGTTCCCCCTTTCACCGACAAGTGGGGTCTGAAAGTAGGAATATTTTCACAGATGTTATGAACTTAAGACTCCTCGTTACAGCCTTCCCTTCAAACCACAAAACATATCAGCATCATCTCCTCAAAATGACCAAATCAACCATGACCTTTTTGGGGTCTTCTTTTGCAGCCTTTGAAACGTTCGTCGTGTCCACTATGTCAGACGTCACCATTTGCATGCAGTTTTGTCCTTCACTAATCCCTCAAGCTCTCCATCATCGCGTATACACGTATCATTATTGTAAACATCGCTGCTGTACGAATTGTGACCCTATTTGCATGGCAGTTAGTGGTTAACGATGAATACGTGGTAATCACTGGGGATATAACAGGCAGTATATTTTAGTAGTTCGGATTATTATGTTTTGTGTGTCCGTGCAATAGGATATGTATCACTAAGCTCCCTACATTCTCAATGTGAGATCGTAACCTGTTTGCTCCAACAAAACTCATTCGGGGTGACATTACCAGACACTGCTGGGCGTAGTAAACAGAGACCAAAAAAGCGAATGGCTACTGTATTTGGGGATTTCAGTTCCATCAACAGGCTATTGTTTACTATGGGCAAGAGTGAAATGTGAAAGTCGCTGGTAAAAAGCAAACTGTCCTTTTAGCTCCCACTCCCTAGCCCTTAAAAAAAATTGTGCATGCTGTCTGACTGAATCTGAATTTCAGGTATCTCAGTGGGAATAACAAAGATACACAAAATTACTTCAAAGATCAATCTTAAATTCAGTAATGAGGGAACATGAGTGGGCTTAAAATTATCAGCATGTTCAAAAAATATGGACACCTTCCCGAAACAATGATCAAGAAATGAATACATCTACCTAAGATCTTCTTTTCTACATATCTTTCGTCTAAGCACAATCACTTCAAAGCCACGCAGTCCAACCACTTATACATGGGAAGCATTTGTTTGTGGTTAGTACATTAATCAGACGTTTGAAGAAAAAATTAAACCTTGAGACTAATCAAATGTCCTAAAACTCTAACGTATCTATTGGCTTCGACTCAAATAATCCTTATCTATGTCTTGCGAGTACCTTAAATCGTGACTGAAGTGCGAAAAATTACATCTTATTGTACGAGAGCACAGTCAAATTCCACTTCAAGGGGCAGTCAATCCTGCTGACTCCTCTTAATTTCCATGCAGTATACCGTCCTGCAAATCATTGAAGATTGAGAACTAAACGCATATCCGGCGAGCAATATATTACGTATTACTCCTAACACACTAGCGACGATCTCTCAACGTACCTCCTGATAAGCAGCAACGCACTAGCGACTACAAGATTTAACGTCTTCCTCGTACAGAACCACAGAGCTAATTGATAAAAAAGTCAATTATTCTAGTTGTCACATACTTTGTGACGGCCTCGTTATTCCTAAACTATTGTACACAAGTGACGCTGCTCTATTTGAACACAAAATCTTCGTGCCTAGCTGAAACGTGTCAAAATAGATCAAGTTCCTACATCACTAATGTTATGTTTCAACAAAACTACAAGAACCGACACAACTAATGCTTACCCAAGGCCATTTAATGAAGCGCTAGTAGAGAGGTGAACAGCGTATGCTACTATGCCTTATAGGTACATAAGAGTACGGTTAGTTTTGTTTGAAAATACTACAGTAGACACCACGCAATATGAATCTTATCAGATCACCTCAAAAAGTTCGAATTGGGCAATATCGATCTTGGCTAGGATTTACCACACTAAATTAGGTTGTGTTCAACACTATGTTTCCTCGTTTATGTGTAACTAGAATTGATAACATGTAGGCCTCCTGAAATCAATCAAAATAAACATTTCAAGGGTTTTCAATGTTTCACACTTCACGAAAGAGCCAACCGTCCGGAGTGGACCGACCCTAAGGAATATCTAACACCTTGTCAGGACCAATCTAAAAACCTTTTCCCAAAGGTCAATTACGCTGAAATGAAGCTATGAAATACATTATGTGTAAAATGGAATTGATAATTTATTCCAGCCAGGCTATAATTCGAATTATATGATATCATTCAGAAGGAATTCAGGATTTCAGCTATCCTTTCAGTTTGCGCGAGCTTGGATATAAAATTCGAACTAGATAATAATTCAAATAAGGCAGATTCGAATTACGAGGAGTCAACTTTTCTAAACAGATTATCATGTAATCACTAAACTAGACTGCGCTCCAAAGAATTGTAATTAAGATGGAAACCCTTCAATAGCGAGATCATGCATACTAATGGTTCAAAACCAAAAACGCAAAGAAAACTGTGAACTATGCCAAAAATATACCTGTGTATTATTCTAGACCCTGCTAAGAACTAAAACCAAATTAAAGCTATCAAAGGGCAACTATGTCATCAAACGTTCACAAATAAAATCTATATTCTAATATACTTCGAGATGTACGTGCGATTTGAAGTGGCATACAAAAATATGATTTTCGTCGCCTAATATCTAGCAAAGTTACCCCTGTTTAAAACGAGATTATTTTCCTGGATATTTCCCCTCAAAAATAATGCTTGCATATCCATAGAAAAATACCAGTTGCTTCAGTACTACGATATCAAATTATACTAGAGTAGCTATCTCAAACCCGTATTTACAAAGTTCTGTTGCTTTTATTTTACTAGCTTTTTCGCTCATTAAATGTGAAGATTTCATCTTCTTCATCCATTTCTGTTTCATCAGAGTACGCCTGATCCAGCAAGTTCTTAGAACTCAAAGGTCCAAAGCCCTGGTTTTTTATATATTCATCCCGACGTAAATTCTTGACATGAAGCTTCTTTAACCTCAGCTGAATGCGTTTCCTACTTTTGCATACTTTCCAAACTGTAACGGTTACCAACGCTGCCAAGAGTAATCCTGAGCAAGCTAAGGCCACAAAAATTACTGGCTTTACGCCTAGTATGGTTTTCAGCTTCTTAAGTTTGAAGTTCACTATCACTGGCTTCTTGTTTGAATTGACGTGGACAATATAGGACTGTTCTGCGTATCCATCAGCTTTTGCTGTTACACGGTAGGAGCCAGGAATCAAGATTCTCCAGTAGTCTCCAAAATGAGCCGTTTTGACAGCATGATCTCGACCGCTGACATAGATTCTAGCATCTGGAATTCCAATATCAGTCTTCTTGTCACGAACGAATCCTTTTATCCCACGATGAA
Organism: Carybdea cf. marsupialis auct. non (Linnaeus, 1758); assembly: GCA_010016065.2. NCBI lineage: Eukaryota > Metazoa > Cnidaria > Cubozoa > Carybdeida > Carybdeidae > Carybdea > Carybdea cf. marsupialis auct. non (Linnaeus, 1758). The sequence continues at coordinate 6,242 of JAAAKL020008278.1, forward strand.
CCTACAGTCAGACAATAAACAATTTCACATTTCCGAAAATTCTATTCAAAAAACTTCTCTATCACCAAGTAAGTGCACTGGGTATATCAAATAAATGAAGATTGAACCTCGATACGATGAAATATGAAGAAAACCTTCCTTTTTGTAGAAAATGGCTTTTAAAGGACAATTTCTCCAAACGATCTCATAGCGAAAGGTAAGTTATAGCTATATGCTAGTCAAGAATAGAATTTATACCCTAAGTTAAAAGCAAAATAAAATTCACTTCTTGCTGTATTTACCACGGAGTTCTACGCTAAATAGTGGACAATAGTCCGATCCATGTAACGCAACAGCAGGCAGTTAACTGTCTCTTGTAAGTAAAGATTCTAAAGCTGAGGGTTGGGATGCCAAAAAGGGCAAGTTAAATAATCAAACATTTCTAGTTTACTTGACAGTATTTTTAGTTCTAAACCCTCCAAATGGCTGAGTGGGATAGGTGACACTGGCATTGACTTTTAGACAAGCTTCAAAGAAGTAGCTATAACAAGGCGTTCTCTGCAACGTAACCCTCAGCTTGGTGCCAAAGAAACCCTCAGCTTGGTGCCAAAGAAACCCTCAGCTTGGTGCCAAAGAAACCCCTTTAAGTATACCGTACTTCTAGGTTGAAAGAGTTTCCATTGTAAATAACCTTTTCGCTTTTCTTCTCTCTCTCTCTCTCTCTCTCGGCAATGGTAACAGGCCATCCTTTGCCTGAAATTTGCTTTTAACATTGTCAAATGCTTAAAACGCCGATGCTCCTTTGAAACTACGTTTTCCGTAATAAAAATTTAAGTACTTGACTAGTCAACAGAAGAAAGTTCACAACCCATCCACCGTAGGAGATAAGGGTTTATTCTCATAACGAGATGCATTGCGTATCAACTGACTCATTGCTCTTGTCATTCATCCTGACTGCCACACACAACTTCATGCTTAGCCCTTGATAGTTGTAACAACTATCATACTACTTATACTTTGCACTACGTTGCGTTACTTAAAGAGAGGCGTTAAATACAGAGAGGTATTGGTTGAAAAGGTGAGTCCAATAGAAGATATATACTTGAGAAAGCCGAATTTGGTGCCTTCCTGCCACCTCAATTTAAAGGTCCCATGTATTGACAGCAATACTTTACAGAAACCGGACGTTACGATGACAGCGATCACGCACGGGTCTCGGTATTTTCCCCTTTATTACCCTCAATCTCCACCAACTCCTCCTACTCTGTTCTTTCTTATTCGCCCTTTACAAAAATTACTTAAACTTAAAAATAGTTTGAAACTTTAAAAATGTAATCTATATGAAAATAAACTAATGTGATACAACATTTCAGCAATCTCGCTATTCAGGACCTTCTCCTTACTTAGTTGTCCACAAACAAAGGAGATTGCTCAGCCAAAATATTATGGTGTATTGCCAAAATACTCAATTACGTTGTTTGGGCCGGACACCTTAAAACGAGACGTTTCACCGCTTCCAAAAATTACGGGCATATCTCTTGGCAGTCTAAAACTTTTAAAAGAATTGTATATTCTCCAATCAAAGGTTGCAACAAGTGACGGAGGGTTCCTGTAATCCAAAGGACTAAATTTACACTGATAGCAATATTCAATATAGTGCGTATAGTATAGCATAGCATAGCATAGTATAGTATAGTATAGTATAGTATATACATTACTATACTATACTTTACTACAGTACACTACAGTACACTACAGTAAAGAATAGTATAGCATAGTACAGTACAGTATAGTATAATATAGTATAGTATATATATTACTGTACTATACTATACTACACTATGCTATACTACACTATACTATACTATTCTATACTACAGCACAGTATAGTATAGTATAGTATAGTATAGTATAGTATAGCATAGTACAGTACAGTATAGTACAGTATAGTATAGTACAGTATAGTATCGTATAGTATACTGTAATAACGTATAGTGTAGGATAGTGTAGGATAGTACAGTATAATGTAGTCTAATATAGCATAGTATAGTAATGAATAGGATAGGATAGGATAGGATGGGATGGGATGGTATAGTAGACATTTATAAACATGTAACCAATCCCGTTGAAACTGTAAGCACAAAACAATCTATAGGGCCCTGTTTCATTTGGATGTAATCCATTGTAAATTGCTCAGTCGTACCATTATCTCTCCCTTGCCTGGTCTACTTGTACTGTATGCACCACCACCCTAATACGATTTACTAACAATCCTATCAATATCACAATCCTAACGAGTACCCGACAACGTGAATATCGGGACGCTTCAAAAAATCAACATAGTAATTACGTCATTATTACTTAGACCCTACGTCGGCCTACCTGAGACAAAAACGCGAGAAGTGGTTTTCGGTGATCCTGCCACTTAACAATGACTTGATTCTTGAAAGGAAATTTACAACAGCCTGTCTGGATGGTCAATCCAAAGCAGCCTTTTGCATCATACAAAAAATCATCAATTTTGTTGCGACCATTCCACCATTTGGCGCCATTTACTATTCCACCAGGAAAATATTGGTGAACATTCTCTCCAGGGCAAAACGGATGCCCGTGATACATGGTGGGATGCGACTGTGAATAAGTACCGGCAAGGCTTCGAAACACGTCATTATCTGAAGTTGGGTTTGCTTCAGGGCCTCCACTTGGGTTGTAGTTGTAAGGATAACTGACAAATAGGGAACCACTATGAAGACTTGCTGCTAAAACAAAGTTGTTCTTATGGAACCACTTGATTAGTGCCGCAGTTTCAGGCTGAAGGTTTGATGTCTTTCCGTTCACTAAAAAAAGAACAAAAATATAGATGAAGGGCCAACATAAGTTCAGAAACTGACACTCACTGCACATTTCGTCAGTGGAAAACAGAAGATCATGATTTAAATACATTAAAGTGTTTGATTCATTATTATCATTATTCCTTCCCCTCACGAAACTTTCATAGATCTATATCTTGAAACTTGTCAAGAATAAGCTTGGCTATTACGTACGTAACGCAAATGGATTCTCTGTATGAATTAATACCTATGTTATGAAAACAAAATAAAGGAATCAATACTGAAGAGTAAAACCCATACTTTGTATCATTGTAAGAAAACATGATCAGGAAATTAGTGGAGCGACGTCAAGGAAGAAGGTAAGGACAGTAAATATTATCTCTAATTATCAATGGAATGTTATGAATCGGTAAAATCAAGAACATGTATTAGTGTCTGAATAACAGTCTTCGACTACTTAACTCATTGTAGAATAAATCAATGGGAGAATCATGAGGTTTGCCTGTTTCTGACCAGATCCAGTGCAGTGTTTTACGGCTACATATTACTCACACTAGACCAGCCTTTCAAATTTGGTAGTTTATAACTCCTTGACAGATAAACCTAAACAAACATTCCAAAAACGTATCAGACAACTCTCAAACAGGAAAAGGATAATTCCACAGTTTTCGCATGGCTCGCCAAGAAATTCCCCAGTTCAAACTCGCTTAGTGCATTTCCTCTTTTACACTCGACTAACGCTAGACGGTGTCAAAGGAGCTTATAAAACGTGGAAGGTTATAAGTACGTCGTTCATTGGAGAGCGGCTTCTATTGAAGCGAGCCTTAACTTACCAGTTACCGTTTCATCACTTCTTAAAAAGGCACTGCGAACTAGAAAGGGGCAGGTTCGGAAGTAAACTGTGATGATATGAAGCCATAAAACGTCAATATATGGAGTGTCAAGCTCCAATACACAGTGGGCAAAGGTTGAAAACTTGGTTAAAATCACGAGCCAACATCCTATACTATTGAAAAAGTTTTCCTCGTGAGATAGAATTGAACCTTTTTTTGAACCCAAAAATTTTTTATTCAAACATTGAATATGAAACAATCGAAGCTTGATACTGTACAATATATAACCTTATCTTACACAGATGCAAAATTAAATTTAGAAAATAACACACCAATGTAACTTATTTCTTTAATAAAATGTAAAAAAAGTCGTGCGCCTCTTTTTGACTTGCAGACTTCTGATTTGAATATTAACAGTAACACTTCTTCAGAGGCTAATACAAATTTAAAATAGAATAACACTAATAATCCATTTAACTATGAATAATATTCTTCAATGACTGTCCAACCATTCAAATCCAAGCCTTCCAGTAGCAAGAAAGAGCGGATAAAGAAAACATTGAATACAGCTCAGTTTGCTATATTGATCTACTCTGCTGCGACCACGACCGATCTCTTCTTGAATGCTAGTTCATCTATGTCTGGGTTCAACCAATGAGCAGAGGAAATCCTTGGCATCGAGGTGCTCATTAGTAGCCTTCTCGGAGAGGATTTGGTCATCTTCATCGACGAGAATGGTTGCTGAAATAGATAAGTGCTGCTGAACATGGAGTGCAAGACCATCACACTTTCACTTTAGCGCATCACTACATGCAACTCCATTTGGAAATTGGCTGGTGCGTTCTGCGGGCCAGAGTATGACACGCATGGTCTAGGTCATCACTAGCCAGCAGCACAGAATCGAACAACCATCGGTAGGTACAAACAACTGTTGTTTCTTATAAACGTCGCTCTACAACTTGGCATTTTTTCAGAGGGTGGCGTTTATCAGAGGTTGACATTTACTTTACTTATCTACTCCGTATGTGCGTCTATTTATAAACAGCAAATTTTAAAAGAAATATGGTGCTGTTCACCGTACAGATACACTGAACTGTTCATAGAAATGCACAAAACGTCACAAACTCTGCCAAAAGTGTGACCAACATTTCCTGAAATAAAAAGTGACGTAAAAATTATCGTTACTACGGGTTACACATTTAATCTCCAATCAAACAGCCGGGAGCCACAAAAATAGCAGCTAGTAGGTTGCACCATAATGTCGAAGACAACAATGCTGCTTTATGGTAAACGCCAAATGCACCTTTGCTGATAGATCAAGTACATTCAGAACCCAATAAACGCTGTTATGGTGATTCCTTTCGGAGTTTTCACGAACGTGGACAAAGCAAGGTCTATATGTGGCCACCCTTAAAGAGCGAAGTCAGAAGAGAGTTTCCCAAGATGAGGGAGTGAGGTGTGAAACATGCCACATAGAAGGAGAAGACGATGTCATGGGGTACAAGAGAGGATGCTAGATGAAATGGTGAGGGATTCTCTATGGTGTAACAATGGCAATACATGGAGATGGGACCGGAAATTTGAGGGTTTAAAAAACGAAGACCAAGCAAGTGCCTACAGAGTAGAGCTACATACCTGGCATATCAAGCATGAGGTCCACTCCATTGGCATTCAATTTCCCTACATCTGAAGAACATTCCCCTTCAATGGCTTTCTCCGCTCCATCTGGATTAAGCATCGGTAATATAAGTATTCTTGTATTATTGAGAATCCTTGTGATATATGTATCTGCTCCATAACTTAAGCACAAATGCTCAATAAAGAGCAATAACAATTCTCGTCCAATTGCTTCGTTACCGTGTGCTCCTGGGGTTTGAAAAGCAAAATAATCGTTGCAAATCGTAAATATCTTCGACAATCACAAAACTCTTGAAAAACACATCTGAAAACTTGAAAAAGACAGTGGAAACGTCATTGAACACGTACCATTTTTGACAAATAAATAATATTTTGCACATTGGTAAAACCTTACTATCTTGGTAACGAACAAGAAATACGGTTTCAAAAGCTCAATATCAGCAAAGAATTCATGCTTTTATTTGTGTTTTGAAAATAAAGCTAGTCTATTCTTATTTTATAAGTTATACATCAACTCAAATAACAGACACTAGACAATGCTTATAAATATCTATATTGCCAAAAGTATACACAGTTTTATGGTTTTTCATATAACAACAACAACAACAACAACAACAATAACACAGGCAATGGAATGGACAGTAGAAAAAAAAGCACAACAGCACACTTACTAAAACAAAGATAACCTGGAATATTACTACTGATTGATTCCCAGACTACCAATTCTCCAAAATTATCTTGCTTGGAACTTAGAAGTTCTAACATAGCTATTCCTTTGTTTTCGAACTTAAAATCAAAATTAAAGTTGCTTTATTGCCTTAATCTATCTATTTAAAAGTAGTTAAAGGCTCCTTTGTTTGTACATTTCACAACCACCTTTTAACTGAAAGGTAGCCTCTGCTGATAAAAAAGGTATACATTACAATAAAAACACAAAATTTGGTCAACAGTGAGTATTTGGAATGCAAATTCTTTCATCAGGCACAGTTCAGTTGTTACCTGGAGGCTTATATACAGATGAAAACAACAAGAAATCTACAATTCACAAAGCAGTCACTGCATAGTGCAGGCACTGGAAAATTTGATTCCCTAATTTCCTAAAATCTGCTTATTTAACAGGGCAGCATACATCAATACCACTAGCATGCGAAAATAAAAAGATCAAAAAAGAGGTTGCAGCAAGGACATCAGTATTTCATTGCTATTCACAGAATGGTAAGAAGCTGATCCTAGCCGTGTCTTGCATATTCTGGTCTGGATAGGGGTGCATCAGGTCACTAGTAAAAAGTGATAGTGCCTTCTTGAGAAAATGGCCAAAATGCAGTGGGTGATAACTCCATCAAGGTAAGTTTAACGGTTCAAAGGTGGACATTGATACCACAGAGGTTACCCAACATGATAAAAGTGGTGAGGATCCATTCCCAAGCAAAATTTACTGCAATTAATAACTTTTGCTAGCTTTTAAGGCAATTAAACAAATCCTATTCTATGGTAAAAGCATAAACATTGATTCCTTTGGTATTGTCACCTTGTTCATGTTCAAACAGGTAGTACTGATTTTCACAATTTCCATCAAGAACATGCATAAACATTGAAGGATAGGCAGTTTGTCAATTGGTTTTAGCTCTGCAAAGCTTTATTAATCTAAAATGTAATGAAGCTAGCCTTCTTAAAAGAAAGAAATATCATACATCTAAATTTATATAGCACAACACTATCACAATGGTATAATTCTATTGAGAGTCATTTAGAGGTTTATGATTTATTCTGTACAGTGTAAGATATGATTAGTACAGAATTCATTGTTATGATTCTCCAAGATGAATAAACATGCCTTACTACAATTATCAAACATGAAACTACACATAGTGTTACAAATGTTTATAGTGTCAAAATGGGCTGAAACTCCTGCAACAGTAGAACTTTACTCTTTTTGCAAGACTTTGACTTTGAGACTTTCTTTGTTGCTTATAGTTTTCTACAAACTTCACAGTACCCCTACTCTCTTTATCTAAATACTTCCTTGCATCACTTCTTAAAATTAATATGAAATAAGGAGCCATTTCCCCTTTGCTCTTATTGTAAATCACTCAATTCAATGACTACTAATAATGAAAACTTGAAACAGTTGATATTGTGATAACATACTTTTAGGGAAAGTAAACCTTGCAAACAAGGTCTGTTCTGCAATAAATAAAAAGTACCATTGATAATCACTTTGCAAATTGTATTAGGTTACTTACCTGCTATTAACTTGAGTTCTGGTTCACCTGGCTCATGTTTCCCTGGATTATTACTTAATTCTAGAACCCAGATATTTCTTCCTTCAACTGACTTCCCAATTGTGTGCATCTTTGCAATATGAGAGTGCCTTTTAACAATGGATTTCAGGAATCCAGTCATACTTTCATAACGATGGAATCTATTGGAAGGAGTTGGATTTAACTTAAATGATACCCAAGATGGCTTGTTGGGATGAACAGTCACAGGCAAAGTAGCTGTGTCATGACCTGGGCAATGCGCTTCCACTGCATACTTTCCTGGCGGTAGATACTTCACAAACTGACCATCATTTGAACTATTTGCATACCATGGAAAGCCTGAAAATGTGACAGACCCTAGTGGCAATGCATGACCACTGATATCCGTGATAGTGCCAGCAATGTAATTGTAACCCTCCTGTGCCACAGCCAACAGTCCTTTCTGAACAACATTCCAAATGCCCTGTAGCTTTCCCTCATTTGGGTAGCCACAGCAAGAGACTGGTAACCCCACCTGTAAGCTGTTCAGTACCATATAGCTATACTTCAGGGGAGACTCCTTTTCATCTTTAATGTCACTGACTGACATAAGCTTTGGTGCACTTGAATCCTTACATAAAAACATCTTCTGAAGATCTGGGTGTGCTTGTAGATATGCATTACCAATGCGCTTAAAGAGTACATCATCAAGAGTAACAAAATTAGTTTGCAGTTTTTTGTTGTATGAGGAGCTTGTGTCTGGGGGATACCTAAACAGATAAAAGGAAATAGTGGTAATATATGATCATATAAAGTATCTTTATCAAAGATTATCAGCTGTGGCTGTTTCTACAAGCAAAAAAAAGTAGTGGGGGTAAACTGAATGCTAATGCAAATCATGGCTCAGCAAAACCCAGCTTATTTACGTCTCTAGATCCTTATGCAAATGTATGCCATAATGTGCTCTGCTTACAAGGAGGACAAGGGTAGCAGATTTTTGCTTGGCATTTTACATCCACAAATGTCAGAGACCTGTAACTTTGTGTTTGTCATACCATGCTGTTCTCATAGTATCATATAAAGTAGATTAGATTAGTTATAAATTTTTCATTTATAAAAATAGAAGTGTGGTTGAAAAACATGCACGAGCACAAGCAAAAAATGTACTTGTTAAGGTCTGGTTGTCCACCTAAGTTCTAGCTTTCTGAATGCATTCACAAAACATTAAAATTATTTGGTTATAGAAAGAATACTTCACATAAGCAAACAGATGTCAACAATATACTTTCAGAAATAGCTCAAGTTAGAAGCAAAAATGAAAAGGACATATATTACTTTAAAATCATGTTGAAAAGAGTTGACCAATTGCCTTGGTACACAAAGCTTCTATTTTGTAAAATATAGGTTCCAAGGGGCTCCAAAAATACCCCTCTCCTAAGAACTGAAGGGGGGAGAGGTCTGAGCAAAAAAGGCTAAGCACCACCAAAATTTATTCATTTGTTTACTTACAACTTAACTCTAGTGCCAAGATCATGAATAAAAGGTTCTCATATTTATTGGATCTGGAACTCAAACTAAATGAATTAGACAACATCCAATATATTAATGCCATATATGATACCGTTCCTAATTTGGTATTGTCTTTGGGCTTGGTTACAAACCACACCGGGCAAATACAACTCAAGTACACCAGAAGACAGGTCATTTGTTTTGCTGCAATCTAAAATCTTAAATTGATACCAGTTAAAACAACCAAAGTATTGATCAAATTTACCATTTCAAAGATTGAATAAAATAGTTGCAGTGTTTGCACAAAAATCCTCCTCAATTTTCCCTGCATCATCATCAAAGTCACACCATCCTGGTCATCTCACCATCACCATCATCATAATCATCATTGTCAACATTATTGTTACATCACTATCATCATCATTATCATCATCATCATCATCATCATCATCATATTCACTGTCATACTCACCAACATAATCCTTATCATCGCAAACCACCACCACTATGAATCATTATCATCATACCATAATTATCACCAATACAAACATTGGCATTAAACATGGGTGACAGGGCCACAAGTTTTGTGTATTTTCCAACTTGATCATTTTAATAACCTTCATTAGATATCTGTGGTAGCTTTGTTAAGTCGTTGGTAACAAGACCTCATGTCTAAATATAGTTTAGTGTAATTTTCAGAAATAAGGATGTAGGACATTACCGGTCATTACATCACATACTGATCATTCCTTAAGGTAAACAGTACAAGACAAAACTGTGACGTAAACAATTACCGATTACCGACAGAGTTGAGTAAG
>JAAAKL020008279.1:0-16089 GCA_010016065.2 Carybdea cf. marsupialis auct. non (Linnaeus, 1758)
GAACTATCACTGACGTGAAACACTGGTCGAGGTCAGCAACTGAACAAAGAGCTTTGGGAGGCGAAGTAGATATTGGTGAATGAAAAGTATCGACGGAAAAAACAAAATTATTTCTAAGCAAGAACAAATTTGTTTCGTTTTTCTGTGATCTTATTATTAAGATATCTTCCACTTCTTGTACCACCCCCCACCCCTCCCCCCCACCCCCAAAGAAAGAAATTTACACAACTGTACCAGCAGTAAAACCTCAGCGTCACCAGTACTTTTAGGTTTGTAAATAAAGGTTGAACGTTCGAATAGGAGTCGCTTTGATTGCTGGGAGTTCTACTACCTCCGTTAAATTTTGCAATTGAGCCAATTTTAATTCATTTTGCAGAATCAAATTAATTCAAAAGACGCACCATTTATGACCCTAATTTAGTACTTTCGCTTTGGCGGAAATTTACTGAACTTAAACCTCCATCATCTCCATGAAACTTAATAATGATCCACAATTTACATCACGTCACAAACCATTGATAACATTTTAAAATACCGACTCGCTTGTTAATCGTAGCAAACCTTTATTTTCTAGTGCGGCATTTTTCATAGCAATGTGTCACGTGATCGTGTGACTTACTGTTGAACAATTATTCTCTTTCAAATTTTTGCAGCAGGATTCGACAATTGTTTACAACTCGTGTAATCAGGTAGATGGATTGAAAAGTCTACTAGAAGATTAAATTAGGTGTGTTTATTGTGAACAAAATATAAGGTATAACTATGGAGTAGTGAATTTTCAAACAGTAAGCATGGACCTCTACATCTGGATTCTATGGGCCATTCTATTGACTACGAGGGAAGTAGGCCGGTAAGTTTCATTGTATATCTCCAAGTTTGTTGTTTAGTTTACTTGATCTCCAATTTCAAGAAGATTTTTCATGGCTTTTTTGTCACTCCAAGTTTTCGATAGTGCAGTAGGAATGCATTGAGATACGGTAGAGGAGACCTCCCACTTTTTGTTAAAATATCGCCGATATAGCCTGTTTACTGGTTTTAAGTGATGCTGCCAAACAATACTTAGAGCAATGGCAATTTTCCTACTCCCGACTTATTTCGTCTTTGCTCTGATTTTGGGTTATTGAAGTGTAGACTCTAAACACCAGATCAATTTTACCCTTTCCCCTGTTTGGAACTTTTCTCGCTCTTTGTAAGAAATAAAATCCTATGAAATGCCTCTTGCTGTCGTAGTCACTTAGGTATATTAACTCGCAATGGTATATACTCTCCTTACGCCTGAAAGTAAACACACAAGAGAAAGTGTTCTGAAATAACGGCAATCGTTGTCGTATTGACTTATTAAAACAGCTGATGCTACTTTAATACTTTCTTTCTTCGAATCAACACTAAAATGGACAATTTATATGCACATTCTCGCAAACCATCACTTTGTTTCTGATTCAGCTTAAAACTTCATGGTCTGTCAGAAATTCCAAAGTTAGATAAGACTGCATAGTATTCTACATCTTGGAAAGTTGTGACTAATAATCGCCAAAAATATTTCAATATGCCATATTGACTGATTACTATACTCTTTATACATTAAATGCTTGATTAAACTAGAAGGATGCCTCATGAAAGGCCACAAATAAAAGGTAGCTAGAAGATGTTGTTTGGGTTTTGCCATCATTTCCTGATGGTTAAGTCCTAGAATGTAGGTACGCGTTGTTTAATATTTAATGCAAGCAGTTGGATTTATTGTTGGTGGGTATTACAATTTCAGTCTCCTGCTGTGTGATCAATGTAAGGTCAGTTAATACATTTTATTCTCTAAGACTGAATCAATAAATCACATAGAGTACGCTTGTTTGTTTATACAAAATCTTGTGATCACGGTGGACAATTCATGTTCCACACATTTAGGTTTTCTATTTAGCTGAAGAATAAAGTCTTGCCTATGGAAGGAACAAGTAGATATTCTTGAGAGGTTCATATAAGGATACTTATACCCCCACATTTTACTGAGGTGAGGGCTCTAGTAAAATGGAGGGTTTATAATCTGGTGCTTGTAGTAAGGTTATAAAAAATACGTCACGTGACTTTCGTCAATCATCAGATTGGCCACATTAAGTAACACAATGGCTTCCTTGAGTAATATTCGCACATTTAATGCTTAAGACTGTTTACTCCATGCCCCCTGATGCAATTAGTCATTAGCATTTGTAACCTCGTTTTCATGTAATTTGCCCTCTTTTACTTCGTTTACATGTTACTACTTCCTGTACGTCATCATTGAGTCTTTACACAGTCCTCTGATTCATGAGAGTATATTAATTGTGCTAGTAGATTGCTACTAGCCACTCTGAAATCAGTGTGTTCTTCCTCTGAATAATATATTCTTATTCTTAACACCTCCTTTGATCTGTTTAATGTAGCCTACTTGCTATAATACCCCCTCCCCCTAAGCTTGTTGTATATATTGACTAATATAGAGAGAAGACATGAAAAATCTCTTATCGCCCCCTGATATCTAAGAACGGCCTTATGAGGGCCCATGGGAACTACTGTTTTTAGAAGTATTCTTGTCTTAATTGTCTTCAAGAGGATAGGCAAATTACCTTTTATATGTTCATCACCGGCCTAGTTAACAATCTTTTGGTTTCTTAGAAGTATGATACTTCATTTCCTACTAAGAGATAGGCGTTAACATGAAATGTGAAGTGATGGTAGTGATATAAAAGTGTGTTGGCAAGATGATTTATGCCGGAGTTACACACGTCCGATCCGAACCGACGCGAAACTGTACGACATGTCGTTCAAAATTGAAGTCAATAGTTTGCTTGTTACCTGTTATATAGCCGTCGGACGGTGGCGATCGAAACAAAACGTAACCAAACTGAGGTGACAAGCACGAAGAAGAGGATATTTAACAATGTCAGCTTAGCCTTAAGAGTATTTAAATTCGCCCAGTTCTACTTTTCGCGCACCCTTGTGCGAATTTAAGTACTGCGCGAAAATTCGTCAGCGCGAAAAGGTTAAAAATGCAACTGTAGAATTTCCTCTCATTGGTTGCTAATTTGCCCCTTATAACATATGTCATGCATTTTCCATCAAACTTTATTGACAAAGTCACAACTCACTTTTATCAAGAACTATATTCTTCTTGGAAATCACTCAAGTCGTACTACATATGATGGATTTATATGTCTTCTTCTTCTTCGCTGACAAGATTTCTCTTGCAGAAACCTGGTCCTGCTCTAAGTAACAATCATCAACAAATTCCTTCATCTTCTAGAAAACCTTGTCAGGTGCATCTCCTTTGTGCACTGTTAATGTGATCAGAATTTCTAAGCCGCCCTACAGAATCGGAGACCTTAGATAATTTCCCTGGGAAAATGACCAACAACTTCGATTCCAGTAACGGTAGATCTGGAATTGTGAAGTTCTTAGAAATGGATGCAGCTTTGAAGCACAAAGATCCATTCATTAAAATTGAAAGTCAATTGAAATAAAAAGATTGACGCTGGAATGTTGTGAAGGAGGGGCTGATTCGATAGTGATTTAATTATTCATTCATAATTGACAAATGCAATTGATGTTCACTGTTGTTAATTTGTTTGACAGAAAACAGCTTGTAATCATCAATTTTCATTCTATTTTATTGTGTTTATCCGCATTTAAGGTGCGCGAATTATATCTATTTTGGATGCGTGAATTTAAAACGCGCGAAATATAGTACCGCGCGAATTTAAATACACTTAAGGTAGACATTTCGCGCAAAAAGGCAAGCTGCTAATGTTGTGATTGATACAGAGGAGCAATGGAAGAGAGCGAGGCATACAAAAGGATTAATGGTTACCAGTTCTTGTAGAAATAGACTTTTGAAAGCCTTTATGCACCCGATTTTTACAACCTTTAGGAACTCGTACTTAATTCCAAGTCAGATAAACCAAAATACGAAATTCTCACAAGAGTTACCTTAGCTGCGCACACGCCTCAACCAATTCAAGGTTAAACAATCATAAACTAGATCTATCTTCCGTTTGAAGATAACTAAAATAAGTTCGATGCAGAAAAATAGTTCATTAACTTTTGCACACAGTAAATTGCCCGACGATTGGCATTCAGTTGTTCTTGACAATCAGTCGACGGTCTACATTGGAATACAAAATGGTTTACCTACCATTAATACACTATCAAAAAATAACTGTACAAATCAATCGTTATATCAAAATCAGCAGTAACTCAATCAATATGAAAACTTTAAGCAAAGAATCAAATAGAAAAGTAAAGACTACTTACTTTCGCTAATCTGAGGTCTTGGGGCTAAAACCAACGCTGTCCTGGAAATTTTTAAATTCTGACTGATAAAGAAGCCTCGTGCGTATATAAAATGGTACGAATAAATTATGTCAATGACGTTAATTACATATGAAAAACTCCAAGCTCTGTTTAAATGAATGAAAGGGAAGAAAGAAAAAATGTCCCGTCTTGCTTTGTGAGCCTACACAACCAAATTGTTCTTCCAGTCCATAGTAATGTATTTTTAAAGAAAAATTAAATCACATCTGTTGACATCTGTAAACAAAAGGAGAGCTTTTTCGAGTATTGGCTTATGAAATTGTCGCTCTAATGTAATATATTGAAACTAATAAAAACGTTTTATTCGATTCATGAATTTTGGTTAACAATTTTGTGGAAATACCAAGGCTGTTTGAGTTACATTATCGTGTCTTTTACCTCTACAATTCTATTTAAGCCTTGTCGTCGACTTCGATGTTAAATATGTCAAAACATGCTGCCACTTTACCATCTTTTATACTTTTTAATGATCTGAAACATGAAATACTCGGAATAAATCTTAACATTAGGGCTATACCTTAGCGCTATTTTTTTAAAATAGTATCGGACTAATTTACGATAGCTGATAGAGAGGAATTGACTTTAGAAAGAAGTAAATTTCCTTCTTAAATAATAAACGGTTACCTTATGTTGTAACATACATATGATTTCCTTGTGTACCCTTGTCTACAAATTCTGTGCTAACCTAGGTGTTTTTGAACATGATAAAATAGGATATAAGAATTTTATGTGTCAGCTATGTAAGTAAATAAATGGTCTGTTTCATATGAAACTTTGTAGTAGATTTATGCTCATAGTCACACCAACAAGTACTATTTTCACTGTTTCTAGAGTGCTCAATACAGCAAGGTAAAATTATGATTTTGACAGATGGTAAAAGAAACATCAAGTTCACATTAATAAAATGACATAAACAACCAAGCAATACTTCAGATTGTAATATCTATTTTATGGTTGTACTTCATTTGCATCACAAGTTTCTAATTTCTTAGTCATAAATTAAACTCAACTACTTAGAAAATATATTATCAAACAAATCATTATGTTTTCAATAGTGAGGAACCTTGATGAATGTCATAAAATGCATCACAAGTTACTAATCTCTTATTTATACATTGTATACTCACTTTATTACAAAAATATATTACCAAACAAATCATTTTGTTTTCAATACTGAGAAACCTTGAATATCGTAAAACAAACGTGATTTATGTTGCTAAGTAACAACGAATGCTATTACAAGGCCAATGAATAACTACATTTTAAGAGAAAGTGTCCCAAACTGTTGACCACTTCGTATATGACGTAGCAAGTTACAGGCAAGCACTCTCCATTTATAGATTATCCATTTTTAATCTTGTAGATTTAGATAAAATGATGCACGTACTATAAGATCATGTTGGTATGATGATCCGGTAATGTTGTCCATTAGTACGTTCTCTGAAACGAGGTTGACCCTACAAAACTAATAACACATAAGGCTACGGTAGTAAACTTTATGTAGCTAGCTTCAAACAAGTTATGGCTAACTCGCTGCTAGCAACCACGCTTCAAAAGGCGGAGCCATGCATTGGTTCTTGCGATGAAGTCTGGGTTTGTGTAATGTTACCAGTGATTTTAGTTTCAATTGGTTTATTGTTAGGTAGAGCAGATCGGAACCAAAGCTGTCTGATAATTAAGGTACAGCGGCTTACAGCCAGGCTACTATTAAATTATGACACAATAGGTTACTTCGTTGCGCGATGCAAGTAGCTTGCAGCTGACAATCATCGTTTCACGTCAGCTTTAACCCTAATACTTGATTTGTTTTAAAACCACCTACAGCAATTTAATATTTACTGGATAGTATAATAGCTTTCCTTTCGCACCTAGACGTGGGGAAGCACTATGAGTATATAGTGATTCAATCTAATTAATAGACACCCCAAATCCACTCTCTCGTTGTTAAGGAACCGCAGCTTAGTGGCAAAGCCTCGTCCGTAGCACAATTATAGATACCGTTGGTTCGACTCCTCGTAAGCCCACGATTTTAGAATATCGAGATATTATATCTTGTTTATTATATTATGTTTATCTTCTGTCATAGCAAGTATGTCATATAATTATTTTATATCAAAAAAATAAAATATAACCCATAATTATTTTATGCTAGAGTCGCTAGAAAAGACAAAGAAATGTCAATAAGAGCAGTTAATTGCCTATTCAATTTCACACTTCATTCTTAGCTGAATACATAAACGGTCACACCTATTTTGCCATGTCAAAAGAAGCCTTAAAACCTCTAACAAGTGTCAGCTAGTGATGATAATAATGATAATAACACTAAAAACAATGATAATAGAAAGTATCATGTAGCTAAGATCGGGAAGTGCGAACAAGATTTATTTTGGCGAAAATTAAGTTGAAAAAAGAAAACGGAAATGTGTCTTTGCCTAAAATCGTTCGGAGCGAAGCGAGTAAGAAATTATTCAAAGAAAACTGTGTCAGTGTCAGTTTCTGGGAAATATCACTGGGCTAATTCGCTTAAAGAATTTGAGCAATGCGGTCGATCCTTAATCACATTATGACTTTGAATTTAAAATATGGTGAATTGTCCTTTTCATGTCTTGCACCGCCAGTGCAGGAATGATCAAGTACTTCTAGATAAGCACAAGATCTATAAGCAAACGAACTCCTCACTTTCAATGTAAATCTCCAATTCTGAGTTGATAAAGCATTCAACCAAAAACCAGATTCATGAAGATTACGACTCTGTAAAGGTCACCCTAGCTCGATCTCACTTAATATTTCCTATTTGTGTACTAGGGCCCAGAGACCAGTACCCGAATATGGTGTCAACTTCTGCGAGTACGAGAAGATTCAAGAAAGGTCATTTCATAAACCAAAGTTAAGGATATTGGCTGAATATCTTACAAAGCAGTGCTTAGGTGAACCATCTCTTAATGTCGAGTGTCTTGATGTCAGGTAATATTCTCTTAATATCCTATTATATCTTTAGTTTATTTCATAATCGATCATATCCAAATTACAAAGCTAATGAGACCTATGAACTGCTTTCTTTCATGAAAAGACGCCAGCCTCCTTCCGAGTATAAAACATATGCGCTGTGCTTCTATACCCACTTCCTTTATCAGTATCATGCTTTTAGATCTCTACTGGACTGTGAAATTGAACGAACAGTTACGTGCAAAACGTTTTGTACATTTTGTGAGAGAGTGAGTATGATAATGTAATATTCAACAGCTACCCCCGTATGAGACCAATTGCCAATCCTTTTGTTATATATACTGTTGACTTTACCGGGATACCTCTGGACTTTGAATGCATGTACTGATTTTTATGAAAACCGATTCAGGACAATGAAATGTTCCTATAATCTGGTGTGGGTCCTGATTTGAACTTCAGAAGTAGTTCCTGAAGGGAAGGGCATATCTGAACAGAACAGCGAAGCTGAACAGATGGGGTGTAAATGACAAGAAGGTTATGAATGAAAAGAAAGGCCTAACTGGAAAGGAGGGTGTATCCGAATAGGAGGGTGTAATTGAACAGAACGGTGAAACTGAATAGAATAATGTACATGAAGCAAAGGGTATATCTGAGCAGAAGTTCGTGTCTGAACAGGAGGGTGTACCTGAATAGGAGGGTGTAATTGAACAGAACGGTGAAACTGAATAGAATAGTGTACATGAAGCAAAGGGTACATCTGAGCAGACGTTCGTGTCTGAACAGGAGGGTGTACCTGAATAGGAGGGTGTAATTGAACAGAGCGGTGAAACTGAATAGAATAATGTACATGAAGCAAAGGGTACATCTGAGCAGAAGTTCGTGTCTGAACAGGAGGGTGTACCTGAATAGGAGGGTGTAATTGAACAGAGCGGTGTAACTGAATAGGATAATGTACATGAAGCGAAGGGTGTATCTGAGCAGACGTTCGTGTCTGAACAGGAGGGTGTAATTGAACAGAACGGTGAAACTGAATAGAATAATGTACATAAAGCGAAGGGTATATCTGAGCAGAAGTTCGTGAAATAATCCAGATTTTGTTTGTTATGAACAACGTTTTGATTTAATGCAAAACGCACATGAATGTGAAACAGTGCATGTATTATTGAAAGTCAAAGTGATTGTAAACTTACTTTGAAGAACGATAGGACGTTTAGAATCTTCTTAAAAGAGCTCATGTATCTGAAATTTCTGTTAATAGTGACCTTGTTGAGACACAGATATAGAAAGATATGCCAAAAAAACCCTGTAGCTCTTTCTTTATTTATCGTTTCTCCCAGATTAGTGTCTGATTTTTGACTTTGGAGTATTCAATTGTCTTTCATGATTGTTAGAGGCTTGTCGTGAATCATAATGATGATCTTCCTAGTTTTTATGTCCACTTTCTGGCTACGTTTGATAGCGGAAAAAGTTCTAGGATCCTTACAGTAGAACACAAACATTCTTATATATTTAATAGTATACACTATAGTTAACTAATAAGTTTGGCTTTTTTTCAGTTACGTTTTGCAGATGATCCACTAAAAGGGAGATTAAAAGTTACTTAAATCTCTTTTGACGACAACAACCTGACGTCGAAGTTGTGTAAATACAATTTATCCTAAATTCCAATCTACAATATTCATCTGTTGTATTATTTTTAAAAGGAATGTAAAGAGTACATGTTGGCCTTGTAAAGAATGGATTACGCAGTATGTATACAAGTGCTGTCCAGGATGGGAAAATTTTCAATTTGACATAGGTTGTACAACGCGTGAGTATTTATCGAGAATTTCTGTTTTCCATGTTTGGTCATGTTTTAAAAATGATGATTGAGAAGTTGCAGTCATAAAGCTATTGTAAAAGTTATTTAAAATTTACATCCAAATTTTATGATTCGGTAGACTTAATATATGAGTAACGTTAGATTAAAGATTAAGGTTTGTGTTTCATTAAAATCTTTTAGAAAACATTTTTTTATGAAATGATGTTTTAAGTCTGTCCATCTTTTCACCTGCTTTTTTCCCTTTTGATTGTATTCACCATGATCAAAGCCGAAGCCACTACTAGGAACGGGTTGCTTTTCCATTTCTGATGACAGTCTATTCATTCTTACTTTTTATGCTTACTTTAAATGCTATTTTTTAATGTAATTCATGCTATTCATGTATGTAGTCTTCCCCTCTGTCCTATCTCTCGAAACATAGCTTCCCGCTTCAAGACAGCAGATAACAGAGCACAGTACCTCCGGGATCGTGGCAGGCAAGCTCAAGGTCGGTACGAGCTCACGACCTTCGGAGTGTGAGTCTGACACTCTACCACTATGCCACTACTGTGTACTACTACCATTATGCTACTACTGCTTGCTGAAGTGTTTACGTGCACAGGGCCGAGTTGATTTTGTACCCCCTTTTATAGGCTTTTCTATATCAGTCCTTTCAACTTCGTCTGCTATCAAGTCTTGTGCTAGAAGGGTCTCTCTTAACATGCTAGAAAGACCACCTTGTCTTCACCTCCTTTAAGTTATACAGTGTGCAATGATTAAGTATTATCATGAACTATATCCTACACCCATGATGTTACTTCTATAGCCACATAATGGCACATGACATCATCTGGATATTTCATGTCATTTCAGGTGTCAACTGCACAATCTCGTTGCCACAACATGAAAAGCCGCACTGTATTCAAGAACGAAGAAGAGTTATTCTGAACTCAAGAAACTTTTATCGACTGACGAATCCAGTTGATGACGGAAACTCAAGTCTTACCTCAAATAACTGGCTATTTCCAATCTTGGACCAGTCCTTCCAGAATGTGACGATCAATTCAATGTCAGATCCATTTATTGCTCCTTGGTTTGTCTTGTACTTTCGTGGGATGTTGATGCGAAATAATGAAACGCTTAAAATCATTAAAAACAAATTTAGAAATAGGGTCTTCGATGAGTATCAAGATTATGTTGATTTATACAATTTCATTATTGGAACACAAAAGGTGAGATTATTTTATCAAATTATCGTCAACACATCATATGATCAAACGGGTTACTTAAAATAGCTTAACGTATATTAGATTATGTAAAGATCTCGCGCTACAATTAAAAAATCAAACGTAAAAAATTTCACTCGAACACAGCTATCTTCGTCTCTCTTCGTTACGTGTCTCATTTAATTTAGAAGATAACACAAAGGTTACCATAGTAAATAACAGTCCAAGTTCTCTAAGGCAATCCGGAAGTTCAGGCGCAGATAAATGAATTTAACTTCACTATCAAATTGCAATAGAGCTAATCGTTTGTTACAACTGAAATAAAATTCTAGTGCAGTGGTTAAGTTACCGTTTTTCGATGTGGCAAATCCTGGGTTCGATCCCCGCCACCGCCGTGTGCATTTCATGTTTATTGAGTTTTGCACTATGTATTTCATGGTTGCTAGTGTGTCTGTCTGAGTACTTATACATACCAACAAATATTGATACCAAAATGATGTGAATACATTTGTATGTACATTCGATATCAAGAATATTTTCTTCAAGATAAATTCAATTGTTATGAGTTATTTCCCTTCGCTTTTATTTTGAACTCTAACACTTCTTAAAGGCGTTTAATCTAGTCTGCATTTGTTACCTAGTGACGTGCTGCAAATAGATGATAAGCCATAAAGTGATAACCTTTAACTCGTTGCTCTTAAAGGATGCTCCAGAGCCTTATTTCAATCTTCCATCTACAAACGAAAGCTTCCGCAGCATAATCAACGGTGAGTGGATGATTGACAAGTACTTCGTTGAGCAAAGATTGGCAGGACTGAACCCAATGTACATACAAAGAGTCACTCTTACAGGTAAGACGATAGATGCAATCATAGCCTTATACTAACAAACCTCAGCAATCGCCCTAAAGTGGCGTGTAGTCAGCAGAGTGCTAATGCCACGGTGTTGCCTAGGCTCCACCTATCCAATAATCTAGGTGACATTTGACAGAAAGACTTCTTTTGCAGATCTTTATTTCTCCATGACTTCGGCATTAATACGCTTTGACGGTGCTTTTCTCAGAGGGAATTACAACATCATCTTAGCACGGTGCAATTATTTTCCTTAGAATTGAAGCAAGTGCTCACTGATCATTACGAAGATCCTTTTTGTCCCTCATTATCACTGTATAATTATGAGGAATGTAAATGACCTCTTATGGAATTATCACGCATTAGACAAGACCAACACTTCACAGACGTTTCTGAAGATAAAGGAGAGATGAATTTGAATGAAGGACATTTTGAAGGGACTCACCTATAATCAGATACCTACTACTTTTTAACAAGTTTCTACCACAAGAGGAGCAGATAAAAACCCTCGAATTTGGCGGGAAATTGGATGTGACATATAATGAAAACGATCTATAGAAGTGACTCCCCATCAAGACGAGACTAGTAGCAAGTTTCATTCCCGAAATCGCGGTTAGATCCGGAAACCATCTTCTTCCAAGTTAATTTCCATTCATTTGATATTTACTTTCTAAAATCATATTGTATTCTATCATTCATTTTATAATTATCTAACTCATTATTTTTGGAGTGAAGTATGTATAACCCAGGAGCGGCATTTACATTTAATAGCTGTAGAAATGAAAAAGCAATCACAATCCCCAAGTTTTCTAGTGTCTCATTTATACATATCTTGCTTTTGCTACCATGACTAGTACTGTTTTAATGATGTAGATAGTTCAGCGAAACAACTTCAGATTAAAATTAACTTTTCGTTCACATCATTTAATCATTAGATATCACCAGTTTTCTATGTCGGTAGCAATAAACCTCTTATGTCATATTCTTTTCCGCTTAGCCTTTGAGACTTGAAATGACGTTCTCTAGTTTTAAAAATCACTCATTATTATTTTTTCCGGTGTCACCTCTAGTCAGGCACACCCAATTTCATCAGATCTTTCTTGCAGAGTCGAGGGCGTAAAGGTTCGTAGACTTTTGGAAATGATAGTGCACCGTTACAATAGAAATATTATGTCGCATAGCCTCCTGTTTTGTTATTTTTTAGTATAATGTGTAAATTGCCTGTTTGATACAGTTCCTTAAAATTTTTGACAATGATGCCCTGGTTTCTTATAAATTTTCCTATGATAAAGTTAAGCGTTTTAGTTGAAAACATTTTGTACAAAGTCTAAAGTAAAGAAGAGCTACAAAATTACTTGGCAACACAAGCGTTAGTAAGATTTGGCGAATGAACTTCAGTTTAAAGCTTACGATCTGTGTTCAGCATATAAAAGGGCGAAAGGAGTGGTCAGAATGATTAAATATTATGAATGCTGGTGTTTTGAGAAATAATGTATGGCTTATTTTTGTCCTTGTTGATTTTTCCCAGGTCATGTTGGAATGGCTTTAAAAGTCCTTCATTCTAAATTGAACAAGACATTTGAATGGGAAAATGCTATACGTCGTGTTGTTGGAGAACATCATAACATGGATTCCGTAAGTAAAATTTGTCTAGCAGGAATTCCCCAATGAAAACCCAATTTACATCTATCCACACTTAATGGAGTCCTTATGAGATACTCAAAAAACCCACGGATGTAACTCCACATGATACAAAGTTAAATCAGGCTAATATATTGATGCATGAGCTGAGGTTAATAAAAATGTCGAGGACGACATAGAATATGATTACAATCAAACATCTCTTGTACGAATAACATAAATATTTACAAAACATCCTTATCCGGCAAAAATTGAAGTTGCTTGATAATCTGGTTGAATCAAAGAAATTGTTCCTGAGAGCTAACATCATCATGACGGGTCTCCCTAGGTAATTACAGCACTGTAGATAAAATAATCCTCCGCACAAGACTTAATTTCATCTAAGGAGGTCAATCCCGTGTTACACCTATAAACTTATCTTCATTCTCAATCTTCTTGATGTGGCTCCACTCCTCAGCATCCTGTTTATCGATGTTGTAGTTTTCAAATTCCTTGCTCCCCCACCCTATATTGTCAGCCTTAGCCTCATCGTATGCCTTGCAGCACTTTCTCTGTTGCTTCCTCGGGTGAATCACTCATACTTTGCAGTTGCAGTCTCTTCTTGCTCTTTAAAACTTTTTCCTCACCTGTACTGTGTGCCTCTCCTGGAATATTGCATTTATATAGAGGGACTTCCGGATGTATTTATTTCCTTTCGCCCATCTGCTTTGCTGCACTCAGGCTAAGTGTCACCCTTGTGAACACCATTCAATGCCCCGATCCTATAATTACAAATGAAGCTTATGCATCCATGAAGCTATTACAGCACTTTCTGTTCAAAATTATCAAATCTATCTGTCGTGTATTTTTCACCTGTTTGCTATCTACGTGAGAGATCCAGGTCGAGAGCTTCTTTCGTGGCTCTTGGAACTCTGTGTTTATAGCTGCATGCAATAGTGCATACCACTCTATCAAGTCGACGAGATAGTCCGTAATTTGACCCTTGATGATTTGAGAGCTGTTTTCGACCCAAGACATGCATTGAAATCTACAATAACAGCAAAAAGATTGTATGCTGAGACCGATTCAATAGCTCTGCTCAAGTTGTTGTAAAGCATTTCGTCTTCTTCATTTGCACTTTTTGCAGGTGCGTATGCAGCTATGATGGTTGTACATGGGTTACTGTGAAATGTAGTAATAAGTACCGGCTCCGAGAAGGAAATCCGTTAAGGCATTTCTTGGCTGTCGTTCTCAGTGCTTTTCTAACTCTTCCTACTGTTTCCATTGCAGCATTACGCTATACATGAAGATGTCACTACATAATTGTCTGCAGTTTTGAGGTATTCTGTAGGTTGGGTAGGGTCCTTACCAATAATAAGATGTTCTCGTATTCCCATAAACGATTTGTTATGGTCCCTCACGAGGCGTAACGATTTTAATTGCCTACTTGATTCGCTGATGGTACGTGTATTCGTAGTGGATATTAAAAAGCTCGTATCGCATTTATAAGATTTCCTTTGCCTTCCATATGCTGTTCAGCATCCCTGAGCCCAGGCTCGGTTAAGGAGGACACGTCATACTGCCGCAGTTATGCTTTTACTCACTCCTACAGATGGCAGCCTACAGAATTTGTATTTTCTTGTGCCGTTATTGCCTTTCTGTAGCTGAGTTTTTAATGGAAGGTCAACAGTCCTCTCCATCTGTATGTATTTTGTCTCGGAATTCCTTCTCCTTAATCTGATCTGATCTACCCTTTACTACTAGAGATTAGGATAAGGAGTATGTACCCCGTCTATCCTCTGCCGTGCACGTGGGTGCTACTATTACGTGGTTGCGGGGTATAGGAAATGGTTAAAAGTATAACGATGCCGTTACAAAATTATTTTCGTCATAAGTTGTCTGTTGAGAGCTTTAATAAGTACACCAAACACTGCTACCACTACGATCGTGGTTATTAACACCAAATTATCAGACCATTATTTTTTAACAATTTTACTAATGTTTTTATTTTTGTTACTCTTACTGTTATCACCATCCTCATCATAATTGCCATTATTCTACGTTATTCATTCTCGTGATCATCGTAGCCTCATAACTACGTTCATAAGATTCGCCATAACCATCTTCCCCATAATCTCTATTACAATTGCCGTTATTACTTCTGCTGTCGCTGTCATGATCATCATTGTGATAATTCTTACCATTTTTACACTTGACTCCATCTTTTTCATTAATTTCATAACGACGACAATTATCATCTTCATTATCATTAACACTCATTACAAAAATGATGATCATAACCACCATAATAATCATCATCATCCCCGTCGTTACCTGATGATCATTCTCATTTTCTATGCATTGTTGCACAAACTTATCGTTATTATTGAATGACGTATGGTCGTTTTAGGTCGATTGAGGCATCGTGCAAATGTTTACAACTATGATGCTATTAACTTAAAACTTAAAACTGTCATCACGGAGAAAAGAAATTGTCACACGGTTTCTTTTTTTATCCATGTATTATAATCGACGTCCTACCCCTCTTTTGTGATTTAACGCCATGGGTCAAATCATTTCTCCAATTCCTACAATTTCAGGCTGTTAAAGCTGGGCTTGTTTATGTGGTCGATCATCCAATGTACTACGATATTCCAAATGTACCGGATATAATGGAGCCTGATTTGACAGGCCAAAGAAAAATGAGAAATTCTTCCTCACCAATAACTTTATATGCTGTAGGAAAGTCAGAAAAAGGAGACCCTGAGCTCAAGATCGTGGCTATTCAGGTGGATTACAAACCGGGTGAGATTTTTTATTAAAACTAAAAATAAGTTAAAATTATTGTCATCCCTCTCCTCGCGGTGGCAAGATCGACATATGCTCCATGCGTTAAATTATTGCAACATAAATCTTGAAAGATGGTCTAAGAATCATCTTCGGAAACTAAAGTAACTGGTGTTGTGCGCTGTTCCTTTTGCCACTGTACCATAGTTTTTGTCTCTCCCTAAATGTATTAAGATCTGTTTACACAACCAGCAGAAGGTTATCAAACCGAAAGCTTGTTTCATCGGCCTCTAGGCATTTTTATGTATTTTATAACAGGATCTCCCACTCCGAAAGCGAAGACTTTACCATTGCACTTAATAGTGCAATAGTAAAGTCAACAATCCGGCTAGTCGATCCCGAATTCTCACCACCACCAGCACCCTTTTTTTTCTGTTTCACTGTTAGCTTCATCGGTGCCATTTCATTGATATAAGTACTCAGGCAGACACACAAGCAGTCATGAACTACATAGTAT
>JAAAKL020008280.1:0-16089 GCA_010016065.2 Carybdea cf. marsupialis auct. non (Linnaeus, 1758)
TAGTTGGTGGTTGTGTGGGTTGGTGCCTTGTCGTGTGACCTACTCGTGTCTTTGGTGGGGGTGGGGGGGGGGGGGGGGGATGGAGCAAATGGCTTGGTGTATCTGGGGGCTGGGTCAGACTGGAGAAATTTGGACTTTTGTGGTCAACATTCCTATGTCTGCCAGAAAGAACCTCCCAGAATCCTACAGTTGTTAAATGGGGATTTTATTTTTGTGTCACTTGCAACATAGGTGCACAGGACCACTTCAATTTTGGAGGGTGGGCAGAGTAGTCTTAACTTTTCTATCCACGAATTTAGGTTAAAAACATTTGGGTAAATTTATATTTGGACCCCCTAAACACTGGTATTTTTTGTAGTTATAACCCAATTTTTGCCAAAATATGGGTGATCATTTTTGTCCTGATTTTGATTTTTGTCAAATAGGTAGGGGTTTTCTTGGGTTTTCACTCATTGACTCCACATAGACATTACTGAGTGATTTATGTGTATTTCATCTTAACTTTTCCATAAGTAAGAAGCATTCCATAGTATCTTTTTAGCCACTGGGTGTTTGTTTTCAACTTACTTTACACATTTGTCTTTCTTTCGATATCAAACGATTAACAGCATATCCTTATCAATACCCTATTAGGAATGCCAAGGAGAAGTCCACCACCTCGCGAAAGGATGCCAAATTACAGAGACAAGTAAGACTTGAAACTTATGGTGAACTTTGTTTAGGTTTCAGAAGCAAAAAATAAGACATTGTAAAAGTCTTATTGTTATTGGACCCCTCTCTCTTTAAGCCCTCTGAAAAGTGCTATGTTATTGCTATGAGTTAAAGATCTGGTTCTTTGCTAGACACCGTTCACATTCTGTAACTGGTAATGAAGACTTTGTGTACAATTGATGTGTACTTTAAGCAAGGGAAATATATTTATAATGTTGACATGAAGGTGGGAGAAACTGACCTATGATTCTCAAACAAAAGAGCAATGTTTCTCATGGAGACAGAATGGGGTGAGGGGCCCGAAAGCTGACTCTAGAAGTCATTGACATCAAAGCAAGAAAACTGTTGCTTTGTAGACAAAAATAATTGGTCTTCTCATTGGGCCTTTTTGGTCAACCATCCAGCTTCACGGACACTGATTGGTCAAAACAACACCAATCTGGCAGGTAGAATTCGGTTTGGCTACCTTGTAAAACACAGTTTGGTAAATTATTTAGTTGATTCCCTTTTTGGTTATTTTCTGACGAATTGTAGTCTGAGGAGTGCCAGACGAACAAAGCTTTTAAGTACAAAACGAATTCGCTATTTCATGCAGTTTTATTATTCTGTATAAGTTGACTTTTCAGTGCTTGGTACCCTAGGGAGGTAAAACAAAGCGTTGGACAAGCATATTATATCATGTTGTGTTTTTTGAGATCAATTCTCTCTTCCATGCACTACTTTAATTGTTAATTTGATTCCTATAATGCAAATGCATTGATGTGCATACACAAAACAGGTAAAGAAGGAGTGAAATATGAATTGACTGTAGCATCTCCCTGTACCTCTTTTATCATCTCTGTTCCAATGTACACATACAACATATTTCTTTTATAATAAATTGATGCAACTCTTAGACTGGCACTGAAATGCTAGGTTGACTGTACTTTAAACATAGGCCTAACCACTAGGAGGGACAGGGGAGTTCATACCCCACCAAGAACTGATTTTTTTCGTTTTTATTAATTTTTGCTTTTCATTTCTTCATGGAAAGTACTAAAACATTTTTTAGTGTCAGCCCCCTTTCCCCCCCTGATGGTTAAACAATTGCTAAATAGAATAGTTTGGTGAATTACTGACCAGATATACCTCTATATACAAATTGATCTCTTTATTTTAGCTCTCCGATGGGTCGTGATAGATATGCATACAGAGACAGGTAATTCCAATCAGAGCATTAAAACTAAGTTTATTTATTGGTTGTATTTCATAGTTGTTGTAGATTTTTGATATATTTTTTTCTTGGTGATATATTATCGTCTTGTTTTTTTGCACACACCACACATTATTTTGGTGTATTGTTGGCATAGCTGTTGTCAAACAGGGTATTACTCCCCTGTGCTAGCAAAAAAACAGTATCCGTAGGCTGAGGAAATTATCTGTTTGCACTGAATATGGATAGGTGGTATACATCCACTCCCTTGCATGTTTATTGACTGATTGATATTATTAAATTGATTCCAGATATTTATTGTAGGGTATTTTTTTCAAATTTTTATATAATGAACATCATAATATGATGCTATTGAAGTAATTTTTGTGATTTTTCCTAGCATTTTCAGCCTTTTAGGGGAAATATCAGAAAATGGGGGGCATTATTACATGAAGTCAGGGGTGAAAACATTGAAATATTGCAGTTTGACACTCCTCTTACAATTAGGCACAGAAGAGAAGGGAGGTAGACTAATACCATAGGGGGAAGGAGCATGCACCATCAAATTGAGTTTCAGTACCATTTTTGTATAGTGCGTAGTCTTAGTTAGGAACTAGCAACTGGCTGTGGTATTAAACCATTTGTGTAATTAGTGGATTTGAGCTACCCTTTGTGCTTTTGATTTGTACTGCCTATTAGATTATACGACACTAGAGCATTTGTGGCACCGAATTAAGGTATCACTGAAGGAACCCTTAGTTAGCATCCTATGAAGTTTCATTTCATCGCAGTAATAAATTTAAAGTCGAAATATGGTTATTTCTTGTTCAAAGTTCGGCACGTTACAGATCTTTGAACATTGTGGCTGAAAAACAAATATATTCAATACAAATGGATGTCTATTTATTGTGAAAAGAATCAGTTAGCAATTTGCTGATGTGTTACGTTAACTTGGAATGTCCCAGCCTCGTTCACATGGATTTAGGGGGAGGGGGTCGCAAGTGAAAAAAAAAATTATATGACAAGCACATCCAGTGCCCCTTTTGCGTTTTCCCTATTCTATGTGTAAGTAAGAGGGGTAACCACTGATGTGGGTAGGGGTAAGTCCCCAATCATTTTGACTGCTTTTATTGTTTATACAATAAAAAAGTGTGACGCCACAATTTTGAAATGTTTGAATTATGTGAATAAAACTCAATTTTCATGTTGCCCTATCAGTAAGAACTGCAGTGGACATAATTGACACCAATACCCTTTCCCAGCACCGAGATATCAAGTTTCAAAGTTTTAAATCTCTCTAACAAACTTTATTATTTGACGCTGAATCCTAACTTAAGGATCCAAGGAAAATCAACAGAGAGATTTTTTAGGTTCAAACAGCTCTAGTTTAAACATTATATATACACTGCAAGTCTGGTGTATTGGGAACCAGCCTATTCCAGGGCTGCCTTTAGATATCTTAAGTCAAAATCTTGCCATTTCCCAAATTTTTGATTTCGTCATCACTTTCCCTCCGCATTAATTGTAAAATGTGCGCTACATATTTTTTTTTGCTTTCAGCCCGCCATATTTTTCTGTCTGTGCAAATAGAATACTTTTACAAAGACCAGTTTAATATTTAAAACACGCCATGTTTGTTTGCAACATTTACGTTTATATTTAAGTAACTTATTTCTTCTTTGTATTTTTCCACTTTTTTATTTCATTGCTTATCGTTACCATGTTCTTCTTAATAGGTCACCACCTCCACCACGTTATCAAGGAAGGGAACCATTCAGAGGGTATGTTACCACCATTACATTAACCATATGCAAATAAGGGTATTTTTGTAGTGTTCCCCAATAGGAGTGATACCATCATGGCCGTTGCAATTTGTCAAGGAGGAGGTGTATCAAAACTGGGTGACAGAAACTAGGTAACTTAGGAAGAGGAAATTTCCGATCTTACGTTTTATTTTTGTTTTTAAAATACAACTGCTTGGGTATAGCTTTACAATACAACAACTTTTACTGCTGATAGTGATGCAACAGTACGGCTTGAATATATCTTTCAGTCGGCTTACAAACACCAAGCGCAGGACGTACGATTGTCTTTTGATGAATATCTGTAGACGCTAAGGGTAAGGTAAGAGCCAAACAGTTTGTAGCTATAAAGGATTGGGAACGCCGAGGCGAAACAAAACTGACTCGGTCTAGCTGAATGTGTTGAACTTAAACTGACCCCGATCTAGCTTAAAGTGTGTTGCACTTAAACTGACCCCAGTCTAGCTGAAACTGTGTTGGACTTAAAGTGACCCCGGTCTGGCTTAAACTGTGTTGCACTTAAACTGACCCCGGTCTGGCTTAAACTGTGTTGCACTTAAACTGACCCCCGTCTAGCTTAAACTATGTCGCACTTAAACTGACCCCCGTCTAGCTTAAACTGTGTTGGACTTAAAGTGACCCCGGTCTGGCTTAAACTGTGTTGCACTTAAACTGACCCCGGTCTAGCTTAAACTATGTCCCACTTAAACTGACCCCGGTCTAGCTTAAACTGTGTTGAATTTAAACTGACCCCGGTCCATCTTAAAGTGTGTTTAACTTAAACTAACCCTGGTCCATCTTAAACTGTGTGTTGAACTTAAACTGACTTCGGTCTAACTTAAGCTGTGTTGAACTTAAACTGACCCCGGTCCATCTTAAAGTGTGTTTAACTTAAACTGACCCGGTCCATCTTAAGCTGTGTGTTGAACTTAAACTGACTTCGGTCTAAATTAAGCTGTGTTGAACTTAAACTGACCCGGCCTAGCTGAAAGTGTGTTGAACTTAAACTGACCCTGGTCTAACTGAAAGTGTGTTAAACTTAAACTGACCCGGTCTAGCTGAAAGTGTGTTGAACTTGAACTGATGCCGGTCTAACTGAAAGTGTGTTAAACTTAAACTGACCCCGGTCTAGCTGAAAGTGTGTTGAACTTGAACTGATGCCGGTCTAACTGAAAGTGTGTTGAACTTGAACTGATGCCGGTCTAACTGAAAGTGTGTTGAACTTAAACTGACCCCGGTCTAGCTTGAACTGTGTTAAACTTAAACTGACCCCGGTCCATCTTAAAGTGTGTTGAACTTAAGTAACTTCTAAAATCTTTTAGAATCAATTACTGATGTAGGATGTTTTGTGTTGTGTGTGTATATTCACATGGACTGTGTGTGTATTCGCTGTGTACTTCTCAATACAGTGATCTTTGTTAGTCTATTTTTGCCGTATGTATATACGATTCTTTTCTTGTCTCTAGTCGCCGCAGCTTGTCGCCGTATAGAAGACGCGATCCAAGGGATTTGGACCGATATGACAGAGACCGGTTTGAACGCGACAATTACGATCGTCGAGATGACCGGCGATATTAGCTACCTTTAGCCTGCATCTCCATGTACATAATCACCGGTGGCATATGGTTGCCACTTACAACTACACATAAGGAAGCTCTACCTTCGCGAGGAGGCTGTAAATGCCGCAGGACTTATTTGAAAAGTGAATGTTTGTTACAGCATTGTCACCAAGACAATGGCCAACAGATGATCAGTTTTATTGATTAGAAAGAATCGGAAGGTTGTTTGAGGTTGCCCGAACGAGAACAACCCTCTTTGAGTGCGAAGTAAATAGTGTGTTTAATATTACATTCTTAAGGTAATCCACTATAACACAGAGGTGAAAGTGTGACTGTATTCGGAAGTTTGATGACTCCGAAAGGAACTGGCGAACTGTCTGCCGTATTTTAAAATGAATAACGCATAAACTTATAAAGAGATACGAGGAAACATTTTTCATACATCTAGTCGTGTACAAAGTTTAGAGCTTGTCCAAAGTATCCACACTTTTAGTACACCTTATGCCAAACAGCGGTGTAACCTTCTATATGTGCTCTTGATTTCTCCAAGGATTGCGCTATTCTTTCTTTGCTTTTATCAAGACCACCCGATATTATGTTCTGTAATATACATCGAACTGGGTTATATTTCGATCGTGAATGTAATTTACTGTTTGGTGTGGCTTTTGTCGTCGATTATTGTTGGATTACTTTAGTGTACAACTAACAACCCATATCTTACGTGCTTAGTAACTCTTCAGGAAGTTCAAGACTGAGTCCTTAGTTTATCCCACCTATACCACGTGAATCCCACCGATTTATTCAGTGCCTAAAAGTGTCGCTCGATGATAGTTTGTGTTTCTGGAAATTGCCGTCTTCAGATGCACGATAATGGGTAGCGTTTGATACCAGATTGGCCTTATAATTGCATGGTACGAATGCTATAAGGGGCCATTCGCATATTATTTACGGACAATGGGAAGGGAGAGAGGGTGTCGCTTGCAAGCCTACGTATATATGTGTTCAATAACTGAGGGGTCTTTTAACTCAAATATTTACGCATGCATTTAAAAAGGTTTCACTCTCAAATCAGAATATGTTCCTTCACATCTTGTAGATTTGGTTTCCTTCTTTTGTGTATTTACTTGCCTAGACACCTGTTTGACACGTCCCATTTCATAGCCTTGAAAACAAGGTTAAGTTCTCGTAATAGAAGAATCTCTTGGAGAATGCGTGGGCAACCCAGAATCAGGAAGTACGATGGTTCTCTGATGAAGGTAGTACGGAAATACATTCCGAAGCATCCCCTGTTTGAAAGTCCATATTTGATGGCCATTTTTATGTCGTGTGCTCAGTTAGCCATTATTTGTTGGACTATTCGGTCCTTTAATTGTGTATGTAAGGGGGTTTCAGTATCGGTCTTGCTACGTCTGATTGAGGCACTGCTAGAGCGGATACGCCTTTGAAGGCTACCGTGATACATCACTGATCTCTAGAAAAGACTGGATCGAGCTTCCCTTTGTTTCCAAGAGCGAAAACTCGTGGTCATGAATGCTAGCCCGCAGAAGTTAAAATTGCGCGGGCAGGTCCAGTGTTACGTAATCTTGTTTATAAGCTAATTTGACGGGGACGAAAATGGCGTTCAACGGCTGAACTCACTTTGAGACGGAAGGTGCCTATCCAATGTATTTTAGAGATGAGTGGGATACATACGTTAAAGAGTCCTATTTTCAAGATGAGATGTGTCAAACACTTGTCACACTGGCCTTATTTAGGCTTGTACCAAATATGTTGCAGCTCACTTAACCGAGTATCTCCAGTGCCGAACATTTCTTCACTAGCCACTTAATTGTGACCTTCACATATATCCTGATATCATTTTGTCTTACAAGCTAGATGAGAATGTCTGTTCACAGCTACGGTTCAAGGATGTTTGCAAGAGAGACATGAGAGCCCTCCACATAGACACCGAGGCCTGGGAGGGACTTGTAGATGACCGTGAAAGGAGGCGAGGTACCCTGACATAACATCTCAAGTCAGCAGAAGAGAGGCTAATGAACGAATCAAGGGACAAACGGGCGCGTAGAAAGGAGTGCAACAACTCCAACAGACCAGAGACCAGCTACAGATATGTTAACTGTGACAGAGACTTGTCCCTCTCGCATTGGTCTCTACAGCCACAAGAAACGCTGCCCCAAACAACCAAGAAAAGTAGGATGATTTATCCATGGTCTACCATGACCGACGGAGGCTTATGATGATGATCCATGGTTCTCTTTCAATGTCGAAGAAGCATACGACGTTTTTTACTTTGTCCGAGCACCTGGAAAATGTTTTAATGGAGAATGTTTGCTACAAAACATATTTAATTTTTACGTCATATTTCAGAAATTTTATATGTTTTATACACTCGACAGCATACCTTGGTATTAGGATTTGGCCACTTTAACTCTTATTTCTGCTTTCGTATTATGCAAATCAGAATCCGATGCACAAAACAATTGAGCAAGCTTCTGTATTTTTGCACACTTAAACCTGTTGCAAGGTAAAGACGGAAAGCGGTCGGAGGAAATCGCTTCCCAGCCCTAGGTGAAAAACCTTGGCTGTCAATACAACATATGAAAACGACTAAGTAATCAGAGAAGTTGACACCTTTACACCTTGCCTTTTCCCTTAAATTTTCTGGCACTTGGTCGATTCTAGCCACCGTCATCGTGCTGTAACAGTTGATGAAATTCATGAAGCGAAAACTCATGTAGAAATTGAGCATCGACCTCCTTAAGATAGTCGCACCAAGAGTTGCCAACAATACAAACTGTTATTACCGCCCAGAACAGAAGTTATTTGTCTGCGTGCGGCCTCCGATGATAATCGAGGTAGGTACTTGCTTCAGTCAACCGTCAAAAGAGAAAGATCAACATTTGTTTCGCGATCATATCGTTACAACGCCCCGCAATTCGTAATTAAACCAACATTGTACAAATTAGCTAGGCATTATTGCACGAACTTTATATTTAACTAGGAATAGACGCCACGGACTCCGGTGTTCAGACCTCCGTGGTAGAATCTGAGTAAATAGGTCCGTGAACTGCCCAGATATCTTCTGGGAAACATGTCCCACCACCCACCCATGTGTGTGTTTTAACATGTTGTGACTTCTTGTGACTTTATCTGGTCTGAAGAAAGTACTGTCACAACCCCAACATTCTCCTTGTAATAATATACTATTTGGATCCATTTGAAGTGATTCTCTTTACTAAATCATTTCGTTTCTTAAGTGACCACAAAATTAAATAATTGATTACTCAATAATTAAGGCAATTCGCAAAAAACTAACATCGAGGCATGATTTCTCATACTTACGAGTACTTCCATGCTAAATTTAAACTTTGTAACTTTAAAGATGCAAATAATTCTAACCACTTTTTGATTATGTAGTATAGCGAATTATCCACATGTGGTTATACAGCGAATGCACACTGTAAGAAGAATCTTCGCAGAAAACGAAGCAATTTTCTTTGCTCAGATTGATGAAAAAATCTTCCTATTGAGTTGCCCTCCTCTATCAAAAATGCGTGACTTATGCAGCTTCAGTTCCCCTTTTCCGTGTCACACTTACAAGCAACTCGAGATCTGCTTATACAAGAAAAATTGAGTTACCGTGTGTTCAGATATTCAATTCATGATATTCGACAAATATTCGACAGAGCAAATTTACAACTGATACGAGTTGTATTTTAGGAGATAAATACTCAAATTGGGGCACAAGTGATGCGTCAGGAATAACAGTTGTACTTCTGAAGAAAATCAAGTCAGAAAACAGTCACTCTATCAGAAATTGCGGTCTTTCTTTTGAATATAGCGGTATACAAATGATAGAATAATACGAGAACGGGGTAGATCGAAATACATAATGGTGACAGTGAAGAGGGACCCATTCTGATACATAGCAATACGGTTGTACCATGCACCGTTACTGGGCGCGCCCCATCACTTCATCAAATCCGGAACGACAAATGTTGAGGGGAATTTTAACAATATCTACCCATGTAAAGCCCAAAGATACCCAGTTTCCAGTGTTCTGAACCCGTAAAAGTGTTCTAATTTACAATCCCATCACATGAATATCACACGTTCCGTCCAGGTACTAACAGCGTACCTGTACATGAAGATCTGACGCTGAAAAATCACATTCACTACATAAACGATTCGGTGGCGTTACTACAGCCTGCAACATACACACACGAAGCCTACATACAAACGCACGGTCCGAGATCCTCTCTTTTTAGTACGATCCTAATTACATGGCATAAACCTGCTTCTACATTTGGTCTCCCTTATTCTTTACTTCGTATTGACAAGAGCGCCAGCGCCAACCCCGTAGCCGAAACCTTTGGGTCCAAAATTCTTTCCATAACAGCCTGTGAGGAACAGAAGTAATCCACTTTTAAATGACGAAGCACACACGTTGGTTCTATAGGAATCATCCAACATGGATATCCACTTTGTAGAATGCTACTTAATTTGACTTATTCGAGCAAGAGAAGCAAATCTACTTTTCCACTGGGATATAGATGTCAACGCTTACGGAACGATACCGAGCTCACATGAGATTCAAATAACTTCAGTAAAGAGACCAACATTTCTAAGCCCATCTGAGTGCATCAAAGTGCAAAAATCATGACCTTTGGTCATTCAAACTGCTTTAGAAGTGACAGTACTCATAAAATTACTCATAAATTCATAAAATAGACATGTACAAATTTGAACATTTGCAGTTATTATATATTTTTTAAATCTCAGTATCGCTACTAAAAATCTTGATATTTTTCGTAAAAATGCGTTTTCGACTTCAGACATGTGATGACATGCTTCTGTCAATAATTAATACTGTACTAATCTAGTTAAGATAGTTAACTGCTTCCTTTAGATAGTGCATTAGTTAGTTTGCATGAAGGCACTTCCTGACTCGTGACCATAGAGTGTCATGTCAGCCCCGCTCACACATGTCACTCCGCCTCACGTCATTAGTAGTAACTGTACTCGGCATTTGCCTGTTTCCCGGGAAAATCAAGAACAAAACAGCCCTAATTATTTTTAGTCCGTCTGCAGGGCTCAAATTACGTATGGCGATTTGCGAACCGTTTCGAAGCATCGCGATTCAATTCTCGTTTTCAAAAGACCGTTTCGCGAACCAAAATCAGAAATGCGAAGATTTAAAAATGACGAAACTCGTTACCCCCACTTGAAAAAGGTGCCCAACTGATAGTTTCAGGAAAGTTGTTGCATTCTTTGCTGTTTTCAGACCAATTTTTATTTCAAACTTCAACATTACGAAAGCTCACGGGGGGAGGGGGGCGCTCTGAGCCCCCTGAATCCCTGCTGCTGTTGCTTTTCACTACCTACAAAAATAGCGAACCGCTTTTAAACTCTTATTTCGAACCCTCGTCTGTGTGTCTGCTCGTCTGTGTGTCTGCTCGTCTGTCAGTGAGCTACAATCAATTGGTCAAAACGGTCAGAGTCGGCCTTTTTCTTACTCTTGTTTTGCCACGGCACTTGGGTCACGTCACACCCTGTCAGACCCTGTCAGGTCAGTCAGTCAGATCAGTCAATTTGCGATGAAGTGGTACACACGTCGCGAAGATAATACTTACATAGGAAATAACTCGATAGGAAATAAGTCAGTAACTACTTACCCTTGCAGTAAATTTCTCCATCTTTGTCCCCCATGTTAGTTGAATCCAGACGCTTGTGGCAATCTATACAGTTGAAACATGCTTTGTGCCAGGACTAAAGAAATGCGAACAAGATCATGTTTAATAGACCACCACCACGTTTCTACAAAATTGTACAAAACTGGCTCACCAACGAACTCACCCCCTGCCCACCCACCCACCTACCTACCAAGCGGCCCACCCTCTCAACTACCGACCTACCTACCTGGCAAACTAAGTAACTAAATATATGTTCCCCACATACGTCACACATTACAACTACAGCTACAATCTTCCCTTCACTTCACTTCACTTCATTTGGTCTTCACTTCACTTCACTTCACTTCATTTGGTCTTCATCTCACTTTACTTCACTTCACTTGATTTTCACTTCCGTGATCTTCACTTCACTTCATTTTATCTTCACTTCACTTCATTTTATCTTCACTTCACTTCACTTCATTTTATCTTCACTTCACTTCACTTCATTTAGTCTTCACTTCACTTCACTTCATTTAGTCTTCACTTCACTACACTTCACGTCACTTGATCTTCACTTCCGTGATCTTCACTTCACTTCACTTCCGTGATCTTCACTTCGCTTGATCTTCACTTCCGTGATATTTACTTCCGTGATCTTCCCTTCATTTCACTTTATTTCACTTCACTTGATCTTCACTAAACTACACGAAAAACGCAACTACTTTTATACGCAAAAAATGAATCATTTAAATGAATGTGTCGACGTAACCGAAGGAAAACCAAGAGATAAATAGCTATAATTATAATGCAAGGAACACGCAAAAGAAACCATTACGGGCTTTAGATTGAAAACGAGGTTCTGACCTTCACAGAGCTACTTACAGGAACACGCAGAGGAAACCATTACAAACTAAGACATGAGTATCAGATTGAAAACGAGGTTCTGACCTTCACAAAACTACTTACAGGAACATAGGAAAGTCATGTGATCACGATCAACAAACCGTGACGTCAACGCATTTTACAGGGTCAAAATATATATAATATAAACATAAGAAAATGCAATCTCCTTTTTTCCTCATTTGCCACTAGATTTGGGGTATTGAGCTTTCTTTACATGAATGTAGGGAAAGAAGATTCGCATAAGATGAGCAATAGTTATGCAGATGGTTCACTCTATACAAATATAAATATATAAATAAATACATATATAAATAAATACCACGAATTTCAGAGCCATTGCAAATCGGTCGGTTCATAATACAGGTATCAACATGACACAGCCCACTATAACTTATAGAAGTTTGGTGTTATTTTCCATCTTTCATAGCCGGGGCATTGTTTACAAAATAAACATCGATCTCACCCCCTTTAAAACCTACTCAATTCCCCATTCCACTTTACTATAATTCTGCCAGTAGCACACAAATCTTCAATTAAAAAAGAACATACCTGCCCAGCTCCGATAACTTCTTCCGCAGCATACACAGATTTTTGGCACCTGGGGCACTTCTTTCCTCCTGATCCGAAACCTTTAATTCCTGAAGCGGGCGCTGTGTTTTTGGCCCACTGGGGTTGCCCACGACTATCTTTTCCAGCATCCATGCTTAATGTTCCCGCTCCACCACCGTAACCATATCCTTTGGGTCCAAACCGTTTGCCATAACAAGACTTGCAGTAGATTTCCCCTGTGAGTGGCAACGAAGGGTAGTGATACAAACAGGCTTTTTAAATCGAGGACCATAAATACTTTTGAGGGATCTAAAACATCTTGCCGATTTTGAGATCCCCCTGTCGTCATTAGGTACACCGTATTTTCAAAAAATAACGTCTAGAAGCATATCACAGATACCAAAGAAAGTAAGCACAAGGCTAAGGAAATGCAGAGGGAAAGTGATGGTGTCACAAATCAAAATGTTTTAGAAATAGTATAATCTGACTCCAGACATCGAAAGGCAAGTTTGGAATCGACTGTTTCCCAAAGTAGCAGACCTTTAGTGTATATAGTGTTTAAACTAGAGGCGTTTGAATCTCATCAATCTCTGGTCAAAATTCCTTGGTTCCTTAAGTTAGGAACTAGCGTTAAACAATAGGGTTTTGTTAGAGAGATTCGAAACTTTGAAACCTGATATCTCCGTGTTGGGAAAGGGCATCACTCTAAATTTTGGCCATTGACGTTCTCACTAATAGGGCAACATGAAAATTGAGGGTTTTCCCATTGATTAAAAGATGTTCAATATCTTGACATCACACTTTCCCACCGCATTTCACGACAGGAGCAAGTTGTCTGTATGGAGCGTGAAGTAGACGGAGAGAAAAACGCAGATGTTTTCCTTAGATGTAGCAAGATCATCAGAATGTTGCAAATATCCTGGCTTGACATGGCCTAAGCTTAACGTCATTTTTGGTGGTTCGGGTTAGAATGCAACAGCTGTCTTGTCGAAAAATGGTTTTGAATGGACCGTGATATGGGGGTTGAAGTGGTGGACGGAGACCCAAAATAAGGAAACCCTATCACTGCCAACCATCACATTGAAAACGAGAATTCGAACTTTAACGTTTAAAACTGTACCTAAAATACACTTAAAAGTGCTACTAACATGTGCTGTTTTAGCTAAGACAATAGCTCAAAATTTGGTGTGTTGACTCTATTGTCAGTGTGACCGATCGTCAGGTTCGTGATCCACAAACAAGGTTGTTGGTTTGCCCTTTCTAGCGTTACCGGCTTGTTTATTTCGAATTGTACAAAAAAAAGAGTGATAACGTCGAAGTCGAAGCTCTGGAGTACAAGCAGCAATTCTAATTTAGGAATCTCAGGCACCTATATTTATAGTGATGGATAGCCTGGTCATGAGTTAGGCTCACGATGACCTGATGTAGGCAATAGCCAATAAAATCCATCCTATATTATCTTGCATGAATCTCATGACAATGTGGATGGCACAGGATGCCTAGACGACAATAGATGAGCAATCCACATGATGCATCCTCGAGCATCACGAGATAAGCATAGAAGCATCAGGTAACCGTACGACATACCGCTGTCGTTTATGTGTCGTTCTCCAGTCACAGCGCTTCGTTCTAACTTTTTCAACTCCTAGCTCAGCGCCCCTACGCCCCCCGACTTAATAGAGTTAAAGCCACTGAATAAAATATAGATGGCGTTCCCAAAGCAGTTTAAACCTCTTACAAAGTATCTTAACATTAGCAAATTACAATTTGAAGACGAAAAGGTTAAGTGAGGTAACCTGTTTTTCATAAATAACGAAACAAACCGTCCATCTTCACATTTTCAAACAGCTGGTTGTTTCACTACATTTTAAGAGCAGTAAGACAATACCTTAGCGCATTACCTATCCCAATCATTATAGTCTTATCTAGTCGTTATATTTCGATCAGCAACTAATAGAATAAATTTAGAAACAACAAGCTCCATTTATAACGATTCTGCTCTCTTACCAATTTGTGCGCAGAAATTTAACTAACATCTTTTTACTGGTCACTTGAACATCCACACATCGCTAAGATTTCGCGCCAAAAACGACGAGTTCAAACCCAACATCTACCGATCTATCCGAGTTCCGTAAATCAGCCACTTGTTGCATTAAAATCTTTTGACATTTTTTTCTATATCATCTGTAAGCCCCGTTTGGTGTATATTTTGAGTTTTTCTTGCAATTGAATGTTAATCTATGCAGTAACTTGAATGACCAAGAGCTAGTGAACATCGCAGCGAAAGCAGTTGTGTTGTTATGTTTTTAATGCTTCCTTTTACGTCCGCAGAGCCAATCGCCGCTTTCGCTGAAGTTCACCTGAGTTGTTCTGAAGCATCTTAAAAATTTTAACATGACTGCAGATTATGAACAACTGTTCTTTCACGTATCATCTATCGCACAGAAGGCTGACATGTTAAAGAGGAATACATCAACAAACTGGAGAGATGTTTTATTCACATGCTATTGCAAATAGTCACAGGTACTCAGCCTCGTTACATCAACTATGGTGACGATAGCAAAAATGAAATACCGATGACAACCGACGAATTATGTCCATAATCACCTCTTGCTGTGTATCAGCAGTAATCAACCCTCATTCACGCCACACCTCACACACTCGATGAAGGACGCACATATATCCGATCTTTTAAAAAATACAATAAATCTCCTCTATGCTAGACATACTGTATTTAGAAACTATGTGCGCTTTAAAAAGATGTACTTTATTGTTTCGATTTCCGACTGACCCTTTGAAAAACTGCTTTGTAAGGTACTCCGATCACTATCAGTCCTTAGATAAGCATGAACATTATTTCTTGAAGTACTTCCATAATCCCACAGTTCACATATTCGAGACTTGAAAGTTTTGTATGTCCTTAATAGAGAATCCAAATTTCTTCTTTAAGTAATTTGGCAATTGCAAAGTCCACATCTTTGAGATTTTACACTGCAGTGGGTCCTTTAACAAGCATGTAAATTGCTTCTTCAAGTACTTCCATAATTGACAGTTCATATCTTTGAGACTTAGTACCACTGTGGGTCCCTCGTCAAGCATCTAAATTGTTTCTTGTAGTACTTGTATCACCGAAATTCACATTTGCGAGGCTTTTCAACACTACCAGATATTAAAACAATGTTTTCGTTAATTTCGGAAGACTATTTGTACTCTCACAACTCACACTTTCATTCTAAGGCTTTTCATCTCTGTGAATTCTCATATGAGCTTTTAAAAGACAGCCTTGGCTTGCTTTGTAAGGGCACAGTTCAAACTTCTCAGGTTTTTCATCTCCATCAATTCTCATACGAGCTTTTAAAAGACAAGCTTGGCTTGCTTTGTAAGGGCACAGTTCAAACTTCTAAGGCTTTTTCATCTCTATCAATTCTCATACGAGCTTTTAACAGACAAGCTTGGCTTGCTTTGTAAGGGCACAGTTCAAACTTCTAAGGTTTTTTCATCTCTATCAATTCCAATATGAGCTTTTAAAAGACAGCCTTGGCTTGCTTTGTAAGGGCACAGTTCAAACTTCTAAGGTTTTTTCATCTCTATCAATTCTAATATGAGCTTTTAAAAGACAAGCTTGGCTTGCTTTGTAAGGGCACAGTTCAAACTTCTCAGGTTTTTCATCTCCATCAATTCTCATACGAGCTTTTAAA
>JAAAKL020008281.1:0-16088 GCA_010016065.2 Carybdea cf. marsupialis auct. non (Linnaeus, 1758)
AGAATCATGTTATCTCCGGTATTTATGGATAAGCCATACTCTCTTAGTAACTGAATAACCTTTTTATTCCTTGCGGTAGGTGTGGTCAAAAGTGTAACATTAATAGTACTTTAGAGTACATCCCCCTCTCTAATTTTCAGGACGGCTATCCCACAAAAGCGCTAATTACTAAAATGATTTAATTGTTTTGTGCACAATTTTGTAAAAATTTGAAGTATTCTCTCCTATCTTATAAATTTGTGGGTCGACAGTTTGGCGTGACCCTCCTCAAGCAAAAATGTTAAGCAGAAATAAAGTCGTTGTTCAGCACAATTTGACAGTTTGTACTACATAAATAATTTCATGAGGATTGAACTTTTACTGAATTTTATAATGTGTACTCCGAAGTAAGATAATGGAACAAGAATAGTAGTGACAGTAAAAAAACTTTCAAATAATTGCCTCGGCTTACGAGGTGGTGATATGTTGACCTCCTACACTGGTGTATATTTATTCTTTTATTCGATATGAAGGGGGAATTCATTGTATTGGGCTTATTAGGCTCGTTTTAAAGCAATAGCACCTTCTTCACAGTTTAGACTGGTGCAATGTTAGGGACACTTCCACAGTTCTCTAAAACGTCCTATTGATTAATAACGTTTATTTAACATCTAGTATCGGGTATCGCTAAATCTCATCTATTAATGCTATGAGACAGAGAAACAGTGTAATCTCTAATTGTACAGTTTATAGTATATACAAAGACATTCGAAAGCCCTTGAATATCATATTACTTTATGAGTTAATGCTTGAAGATTCCTTTCAAAGCAGTGAAGATTAAGAGACAAGGTTAGACGTCGCACCCCTTTAAGAACAAAGATAGTATGTAGAATGAAAACTGATGCAAAGAATCTCCTGTAGGTATCTTGTAAGAAGGTGTATAGAGGAAGGAAAACGATTATCCTTTGAAATATCATCTTTAAGATAGAACTTGACTGTGATCTTAAGTGGGATCAGGCGCGGATCCAGAGGGGGGTCCGATGGGACATGGCCCCTCCAAACGTTAAAATTTCAAAGTTTCATATAGGCTTTTCTGCTACACCCTTGGCTGAGTGCCTGGGAGTACCTATATTTTTTCCAAATGCCCCCCCAAAACTCAAACGCTGGATCCGCCCCTGTACAGCATCCTAATGAAGAAAATGAATCATTCATCTCTCGTTTTGCCCATCAAATAAATGCATGTATTATACACTTCTAACAAAAGTAAATGCTCTATTACGTATTACAAAACGCGGAGTTTATAAGGTAGGATTCCCTCGCCTGTCTCTAAACATTTGTATATAAATATCTGATTGCTGCATATGTTTTTAGGATACAGATTTTCCGTATTTACCCAAAATCAAGGTTGAAGTTGAAAAGAGTGCTTAATTCCCTTCCATATTAAAAATACTACAACTTTTAATGCATGTTTGGTATTGTTCATGAGAACACGCGATTTTGATATATTTTAGCACACCCTTACGAAATTTATGCCTTCTTGAGTAAGCAAGATCTTTTCATTTAAGTCGTGATAAAGAGGCATTGAAGTTTCTATTACTTTTTGAAAAGTTGAATACTTAATAAGAACTTGTGATTGTACTAAGTGCTTTATATTTTCTTGAATTCTTGTCGCTTTAAAATTTGCGTTATGCGATAGTAGAACTTCCCTCCGCCATTCTGTCCTGTGGAACCCCTGTGACATACCACATCCTTTGCGTCTCCACCTCGAAAACTGCCAGCATTGGAGTACACTTGGGGAAGCGAAGGGTAGTAATACTGCACCAATCATCTT
Organism: Carybdea cf. marsupialis auct. non (Linnaeus, 1758); assembly: GCA_010016065.2. Classification (NCBI taxonomy): domain Eukaryota; kingdom Metazoa; phylum Cnidaria; class Cubozoa; order Carybdeida; family Carybdeidae; genus Carybdea; species Carybdea cf. marsupialis auct. non (Linnaeus, 1758). Next base: position 1,811 of record JAAAKL020008281.1, read on the forward strand.
AATTTGAAAGTAGAAATGTCTCTGCAATTAAATAAAGACACCATTCTGAGAGGTTAGAATTAATCTTTGGTCCCGATAATCTTTCAAGTGTCTGTCCTTGCCTTAGCTCTACTACTTCTGAACACTTTCCGTCACGCTTATGACACATTATTTCTCTGTGTCTCAAATCTATTATCTGAAAATCAATCCCCTTTGTCATGCTAAGTTTTGTAGTAATGTGGGCGACTGCTGGAGCATATTCTGAATGAAATACTCCGGATTCCTATCATATCGTATTACTCATTCGTGTATAACACGATATCCATTGACCGTGTACAACAACAGCCATGGTCAAAGATGTCATTTATACAGTGCATTCTAATTCGACAATCTCTTTAACCATTTGTTTTTGCTTTCGCGTTACAGTGAAGAATAAGACCCTGGTCGCTGCAGTTGGAGTCCTCTACTAGCAAGTGTTTGAGACATGACTGTATTAAGTGCCAGTGACGAAGCTGAGGGGGAGAAGGGGTATGCCCCCACCAGATGTGTATTTCAGTTGCAGCTCTTTAGGCTGCTTCGGCGACTGTAGTTCCCTGTCTTCAAGATTTCCCGATACAGTTAGTGGGTGGCCGGGTGGAGAACTTGCAATCCGACCCCCTAGCTTTTAAGAGCCACCTGTATGATTGGTAAGTGGAAGGCTGCTCTTTCCTCTTTAAATTTTAAACAACAAAATAATAGTATTGGTAGACCTGTAGAACCGAAAAAGTACAAACTTATGGAAAACATTAACTTTTACGGGGTATTACGTTATTATTGTGTTATCAGCTCCCTATGAGCCCTTGAATCAGTTGCATTCAGAGTTTGAGGTGAAACAGTGATCGCGAGACATTAAGAAATCGTAAACAGTATTTGTTTTACGGTTCTTTAGTATTCCACTTGAACTATTCGAATTCTGATCATCAGGATAAGCGCTCTATGATATTTTCTGATAAAATCTTTAATATCAATAAGAAATCTTTCAAGTTCCTATCAATTTAATGCCTACCTGATCAAAGTCGACATGTGCCTGTCTTTTGAATTGAAAAGTATGGCGAGTCTTTCTATGAAAAGTTTGCCTTGACAAGCCGTTCAATTTAAAAAAAAGGAGGGGGGTGGGGGATGAAGAAGCTGTATATACCTTACTTTTGGCTAACTCTCCATTCTTCCATGCTGGACATTGAGGCTTCAAAAGAAAGGGAGTGCAATTGGCCCCATGAAAGGATGGGGCTTCGTTCGTTGCCTTTGCAATAAAAATTAAGCAATAGTGTTGACTACCTATAATTACTTAGCTCTTTTCAATTTCTGATCTGTTTAACCATTACTAAAAAAATTGAATTTTGTAGAAATCTCAAATATCAACATACGTCTTTCTCATACTCCAGACAATTGCCTCGGGGCCACCTTGACTGGGTGATTAAAGGGGGGGGGGGCAAATATACATCTGTTATTGGTTTGAAACTCTCCCAGGTCATTCATTATACAATACATTGATCTAGATTTGCTCTTTTCCTCTACCTCCTAGTATCACAGACCATAAGTCCGTAAAATTTTGTAAACCAGCAACGTTGCGGTCACAGAAAAGCAAACTCTTGATTTTCTAAAAATCTGAGGGCTGGAAACTATTAAAGTAAGCTGGCTCAGGAAGTTGTAAAGTAGACGTAAGGAAACAGTATCAGTTTCTTAAAGAAATGCTTTAAATTAAAATAAAATGATTTAGTACGGCGGAAAACGCCTAAAATTTATTACCCAATATGATCTTGATCAATCTATTCGAAAGTAACCGAAGCATTCACTTCGAGAAAATACAGGAGTGCAATGACGTGATGCTGTAGGCCTACTGAAAGTGACTTTAATCAGTGTAAGCTTTAGTCATATCAAAGTTGCGACGAACGAACCCGTCCTTTCAACGTAAGCCCCATCTTAAGTTAAACATTCTTACGGAGCGATTGAGCACGTCTTTGCTCTCGTAATGAAAGGGAGACAAACGTGAAGGCATGAATGCATGTACATGCCTAAACCCGATAAACAGAACTACTAGTACTTTAGAACTTAGGCTACCAATCAGGCTACCTCGAAATATGTTCACTGCAGGTCAAAGTGTGGTAAAAACTCACGGATTCTCAAAGCGGAACACGGGCTACGTTTAGGACTCTTACTGGGCTCACAGTAAACGTTCCCCAGTGTACGTACTGGACATAGATAGAAAAAAACGAGGGCGATGTTTCTGACAAAAAATCTTGGGTGAATTCGTAACAAAATCATTACGAAAGGTAGGCCTGCGTGCGTTGTGAATCAAGGTCGACTGAACTCGCGCATGTTGATATCATTCGCAGCTAAACCTACTCTTTAGGCGTTTTAAATTTCTCTGGCTCATAACGGTATGATGAAAAACTGTGGTACAAGCTGCAGGCTCTCGAATCAATAACAGGTTCCATCCGTTACTGAAGTAAAGATATAATTCCACGATAACATGGTTGATACAAAACAATTGATATTTATCTATTATTTTACAATTAACCACTTCTCATAAATATATTATAATGCATTCGGGGAGAGGGATAGATTTAATCACGTTAAACTACTACTACTACAATGCTGTGATGCACGGCTGCCCTGTAAGGATTGGAAATGAGCGAAGCTACTAAAAACTAGGTGGTTCCATGTCACAGTACCTGTACGCATAGTACATACAGTATACGTGTGTGTGTCCAATAAAAATGCCGTCGAAGGTAAAGAGTAACACTTCTACTTTATCTTCCTCCGGCGAAGCTTCATTTTATCTACAGCAAAAAAACCAGCCTGTAACATTTATAAGGCTAATAGGATAAGTAACTCTTCAACACGTACTGAAAAATACAATGTGTATATTTTGATTTCTAACATTTTACACCCTCAATGACGGTTACTTAGGTTGATACTCTATGGAGCGAAATGCTGAACGTTCTACTTCATAGTTATCGTATAATCTGTGTGCGACTTTTGTATTACTACCAACCTCGTGGAAAGTGTTCTCACAAAAACAAACTTCGAAAGGAGTGTAACTCAGTCAAAGTAGTTGTTTGAAATTAATATTGACGAAAAAATGCATACATGACAATACGTATCAAAAAATGAAGTGTAGGGCACAATAAGGTATACATGGTGCATGCTTTGATATAGAAGCAGCACCATCACCTGTCACCAGTCATTCGTTATATGTCACGTCGCAGTCATAGCCATCACGTCACTCACCTAGGTCTAAGCCACTCTCAGTTTTCGCTACACTCAACATGGAAGCTTCTGAAGAAGATTCGACTTCACTTTTAGCATGGCCGAAGATTAAAGAAGTCACAGCGATTACGTATAGAGCGCTAGAAACATTGAAATTTGAATTTAACACAATTTAAGAAATCCAGGCTAACGTACGAGACGCGAGCTTTCAGGAAAGACCGGTTAGGCAATCAGCCGCTACTCCATGGCTATATCACGCACTTTAAAACTATAACTATAAAGGCTATTGAATTGACTCGAAGTAACAATTTTGGCGACTAATACGTTACAAATACGTGAACATACGTGCTGACCGATAAATTTGTATCTAAAGAAGGTCAGCTCTCTGAAATACCTCTTAGTATCGTTCTGATAACTGTCGATAACGATCATGAGGTTTCTATATGCAAATAACGATATTTATGACAGTCTTGTGTGTGTGACCGCTAACACTGGGAATATGCAATATTCTGAGTCAAAAAATCAGCATTCCAGGATTAAGAAGTTAGATGAGTAAATAAATTGTCTTAAGGTACCACCTTAAAAATCAAACACTAGTAGAAGATTGAAACCATTCGAATCTACTTTACAAATAACTCGATTCGAATCCGTGTCATGACACATTTTCGTATTGTCCAGCATGTTTTCATATCAACCATCACAAAATTAATCTGATGCTCATCATCATTACAGGCTGACGTAGTCCTTTGAACCAAGTTAAGACGAGGTAAAAAAGTCGTTCCAAGCTCAAGTTTGGACAAAGTTATACGATACACAATAAATCGAATTTGCGAAAAATCTTGGAGACAGATACACAAAACATACATAAAAAAGACGCACTACTTTGTGAAGATGCTTTCCATTGTTATTAATGTTTGACAGCTAAACCCAAAAACAGCTTTAAAAACTTCCACTGCTGGGCATTCACAACTGGCATCAGTCCAAGCCATTTGGAGCCTCGCTTTGATTCTGTCACTGAAAAAAAAAGTTGTTTTGACTGAACTTGCTAGAAACGGAGTAAATCGGTCACCAGCACTTCTCCTGTTAAGAGTAGCATAATCTGACTGTTCAACAATGGTAAGGATCTTTACACTGTCCGAAAGCCGATGTCCGTCTGATCAAATATCCCAGCAAACCGCCTTATCCTTTCTAGTCTCCTTTTATTTTCTCTCCAGTCGTAAAATGGGACGAAACAGCATAACTGCAATGAACCAAAAGATAACAAAGACAAATTAATCAAAAGTGTACGCTTACCCTTCAAGTAAAACCATGATTAAATCTCTGATGTTAGTCAAGATACATCATTTTTTGTCACAAGCATGAACAATGCAAGAAAGACACCAACATGACAAAGACTATATCCTCGTTTCAGTTGACAGGAAACCATAAAAGAGAGTCTCCCCGATCTTACTTGCAATTAAATCACTAGCAATAAAAGAAAAATAAATATATTTTCGAGAGTCTCTAATAAAATGACAAGCAACACTTTTAAAATATTATATCGCCCTCTTAATATTTTCAGTGAATATCACAGCAAGAAAATCAATGATTTGCAGACAGTACGTTTCCCCTTTTATTGAGCACTATTCAAATAACTTTACAAAATGATTCCCACATACTACAACCTTTGATAGGCTGTTTCAATAAACAGCAAGTATAAACTGTTCTCCCACTGTTCTGACCTTGCCCTTCACACATACGCTCTATAATGCTTCCTACGAAAAAAACCAACCCTGCCTACAATCTTTCTAAAGCACAGCCAAAAATAAATTGTCGTCCTTCAGTTCTAACCGTATTCTGACTTTCCTCCCTCAATATATACGATTTGTAATAATTCCAGTGAAAAAGTCTCAAATGCCCCAAACAAAGTCGATTTTCAACTAGAGTATAAACTGTAGTTCATCTGCTTCGACTGTATTCTAATTTTTTCTCCTCTAAGTGTAGGGAATACTCCACGGAAAGACAAAATAAAAAGGATTTTCAAACAGTAGTTTTGCTGCATGATGCAATTTCAACAAAATTTACAAAATGAGACAAGGAAAGTCATGCTAATAATCAAAATAAAATCCCACACACGTTTGTCACACCTTTGTCAGAAAATTGTCATTTTAACTTGAAGCTTTTCATAATGCTCCATCAACCTCCCCTACTACAATCTAAATAACCATGTAGCCAACGAGAAGACTGTGAAAATTGTCAGGCGGTCACAGTGTGTCCGGTGTTATGAATATTGTAAGCGCCTGCGCATTGGTCGATATCAGTCAACACAGAGTACATGATAATCCATAAAACTAAGAGACAAAAAGCGAGAAGAAAAGTTTATTCCGAGTTTGTTCCAGCCCTTTTTGAGCTCCTGACTTCAACAAAAACTCGTCATTTTATTCTGTTTGCTTGCAAATCCTTGATAATCTCTCTTATTTCTTTTTGAATCGAACTCGTCTTTTTCAACAGAAGGCAGATAAAGTTAGGTTAAGGCTTAGTATTGATATAAAGGACAAATGCTGCTTGCATAGATCTGCAATTTCTACTGCTCCAACCTTCCTTATCAATGCAAATCCCCATCCAATTCAATACCCAAAATAGATTGAGAAATGGCTGATACTATAGACGATATTTAAATAAATTTTATGGACAGTCATTATAGTTGGTAATGAATTTCAGCTGACCAACAAATTGTTGGTATAAAATGGTGGTAATACTGCGCTTATTATCAACGTCATAAATAGTTTTCTCTGAGTTCACTGCAAACGTACAACTTTGCTTCCGTGTTATTTCCATGCAACAACTAAGCTGCGTTTGTAACGCTTCAAGTCATAAAGAAACAATAGTTACTTCAGAAGATCCCTGAGATACAATGGAAAAATTTGCTGCACCATACACACCATGTATCCCTGCATAAAATTCAACCTTACTTTAAAAGTAACCAGTCTACAAAGAAACGCGACAACGGGCCAATGTATTGCTCCTAAGCCTATTTCTGAAACATAGGCGATGATAGGTTCTCATTTTGACCCTTGCGCCCGAAAACATAAATACAATTGACATCAAAAGTTGTAAGAAATATTAGACAATTTTCATCAATGCTGAAATGTATTCTTTGAAACTAAGTTGTTACTGCATTCTAGAAATCTGAAATGAAATATTTTACAATAGAAACACGTTGTTTTAGAAGCTTGAACTTCTGTTACAATACTTGTTACAATATCCAATGAACAATACTAAAAACGTCATATCATGTAAGGCTGATTTTCCGAATTTAAGTTTTCTTTAGATGATAGACCCTTTGGAAGTAAGTAGATAAATAACTACAAAAACATATAAATACTCGTTCTAAATCTAAATTCCCAAATAAATAATATCTTAGTAATAAGAAAGTATTATCATGGATAGATGTATTGTACTGGTATATAATAAAAGACTTGTGTAATGATACTTACAATGTTGAACAAAAACGTGAAAGGAACCCATGCTGGGCAGAAACCTGTTGAAAATGAACGTGCCTAAGAACAAAGAAGTATGAAAATAATTAAAATCATCATACAAAGTACAACTGTGGTCGACCATCAATCAATATTGCACCATTATTGCCTTTCTAATGACTTCTGTCTTTGGGTTATAAACAATATTTTGGTTGCATATCGTTAAAATCTGCCTGGTACATCATCTCCACCATAATTTTCTCCTCTTCTCTACTTACGTTGCCTCTTCAACGAGTTCAGTTTCTACCTGTCCCAAGCACTATAAAAATGAAGATGGTTGACCAGTGTGCATGTTGTAACACTAGTGCCCCTCTTCTGTTATATTCTTCCAAATTCGTGGTGGGGTGTGTGCCACTCCTTTACTGGCCACATTTGCCAACATTTCCCAGTGTTGTCAGTACTCCTTTTACCAATCCTGTAGAAGGCTAGGAGAACGTTTGCACAACTACCTCGAATCAAACTCTTGTCAATTGAGTTGAAATGCAAATTTCCGGTATCATTGGGCCACCTCCTGATGCTACAGCAGCTTCATTTGCATAATATATCCCCAGTATCACCAAATCATCACCACTGCAGTCTATCCTTCAATTTGGTATCATATAAATTTGGAACGACATAGCAATCACATATTTGTATCGCTTAAGGGACAATGGGGCCAAGACACAGGTACATTAGTATAAGACCACATTACAAGCTTCTTTAGTTCCCATCCCTTCCTTTTGATGACACACACACCACTTACAAATTACAATCCTCATTTTTATACTTCGTAATAATTTCTTTCTGCTGTCAAGAAGCTCCTGATGCTTCCTTAAAAAATAGTGTGGCATTTTCTGTATTCTTGCAAGCAGGAAGCTTAGTGGCACATTACATTAAGCAAACGTTTAGTATCGACATTACATATCAATCAAGGTATTTGCCTTCAAGAGAGAATACTACAGAACAAGCCCTACTCAACAAATCCCTATGGAAAAATACACCATTTTCGTAAGTACCATGGTGCTTTTCTCTACCTTTGTACGAACCAAAATACACTGCCACTGTGCACACTATATATTTCATACTAGATTTAAGAAGTAGGATAGAATATCTGTACAGTAAAGGGAAACATGTTTGAAACAAACAATTGGTCCACCATTATTTTCTACAACAATACACTGTGGCTTTTGTTATTTCTGCATAATAATGTTGCTAGAGTGACATTATTGCTCTTGATCATGTTCTTGTTGACATTTTCAGTTTGTCACCTCCAAGTTGTTTACTCGTTTATGTCAACCTAATTATCTCATGTTGATTCATGTAATTACAGCACGTGTATACATTTCCAATTCAGTAGTGTATGTTCTCAGTTGACTACTTTCAAGTATGTTTCAGTGACAAATGCTCTGTAGTTACTTTCATTTCATCCCTTGATATCTAGCCCATCTGCGCATATATTCCAACAGTTCTTACTCTCTTTCCAGACACAAAAATTATCATTAGGTGGGACAAGTATTGAATTCTCCATAACATGCTATATAAGCAAGCTCATCACCACTGTATTGGTCCCTTACTAGCTAGCTATCTTATAACTTATTTGCTGAGATTTTAGAAGTTGTGCAAGCATTGTATTCAAGAACTGTAACAATAAGACTTACATTCACTTTGATACTTTCAGGGAAACCTCTTGAGTTTTTATCAATTCAATTACCTTACCTTACCATCCTGTTTTCGTGTTTAATGTGCTGTGGAGTTCCCGGAATCCGGGGTAGGCAACACCAGGCAACTTCTCACTCTGTCTCTCCACATAGCTCTATCCAGAGGGTTTGCGTTTTCCATACTGAGTGAAGTCAGGTCATTACGAATACACTCGTCCCAAGTTTTTCTTGGCCTGCCACGTCTCCTATGGCTAGGGATATCTAGTTTAGTGACATTATTGATACCAGTTTTAGCTCTTTGTACATGTCCATACCATCGTAGACTCCTGCAGAACAGGACATCAATGATATCAGGTAGTTCGAGCTTTTGCAGAAGAGCTGTTGTTGTGATATTGTCGACCAATTTCACCTGGCAGATCCATCTCATCGTTGCCCGCTCATTTCAACAGAGCCCCTGCAGGTCAGAACCTTGGGGACCCACGTTTCACTACCATAGAGTAATACAGATCTGACACACACAGAAAAGATTTTTCCACATGTTTTCAAGGAGATGTACCTAGAGGTGAGTAGAGGTAACAGTCTCTTAAATTTACTCCATGTTACACAACAGCGAGAGATAATGGCATCTTCACAGCCGCCACCAGCAGACAACATATCACCAAGGTAGCAGAAGGTGGACTCAACATCCAAAGATTCACCATCAACATCTACACTTTTTGTATGCCTCCCATCAATTGGACGGGAAAACCCAAGGCACCTTTGACACACATATGTTGGACCAGCTCTAAGCCTCGCTGTAATACCACTGCATTTTTTGTGAACCCAGAAGTTGCATTCCAAGCACTGAATAGACTTTGCACCCACACCAATGCGGCAGACACCACAAGGATAATGTCCAGAGTCTTTTAGGATACCTTGGCCGCACGATCAAAAGCCTTTCTAGATCAATAAAGGTAAAATACAGAGGTTTATCTGCTCTGATGTATTTCTCTCGCAGTTGTCTTATGATGAATATTGCATTGGTAGTACCTTTACCAGGCATGAAGCCAAACTGCATTTCATTAACTTTTACCATCTCGCCTATTTTGGAGTCCAGTATATGTTCAACAAGTTTCATAATTTGGTCAGTCAGTTTAAGACCTCTGTAGTTTCTACGATCAAGAGCATCACCCTTCTTTTTAAAGAGATTTGGTATAACACTTTCTTCCCATTCTTTTGGGATTTCACCTCTGCAGATCACTACATTTGCCAACTCTCTTGCCAACTCGCTGCCCTTCTCGCCACTTGCTTTCAGCATTTCAGCCACAATACCTGAAGGGCCTGGAGCCTTACCACAATTCATCTTTGTGATAGCTATACTTAGAGATTCAAACGAGATGCTTGGGGGAGGGCCAGCAACTGAGGCCACATCCGTAAGCAAATTTCGTGGCCATTCAAGTTCAATATTGAGCAATCTATGATAATGATCAACCCAGGCTCTCTTCTTCTGATCATCCCTTATTGTAAGCTGGCCTGCATCATTCCTAACAAACTTTTCACCGATCACATCTTGATTAAGGCGGTCCATTTGCTTTTTAATCTGGAATACACCTTTGCCATCAGGAGAGACATCAGCGAACCTTTTTCTCAGCATTAGACTTAGCTAGCCAAACAATGCATTTAGCTGTGTGCTTGGCTACAGTGTAGACAGTCTTTGCTTCTTTGGCTTCAGCAGTCTTTCCAGCTTTTACTAGTTTTTTGTAAGTTTTGTAATGAATACGTTTCTCACTAATTGCCTCTTCTACACAACTATTCCACCACCAGGTTTCAATATGTACATAAATACCCTTTGATTTGCTGAGATTTGTAACTCTTTCATACAATGGGCTTATACAAAACAAATATACATCAAGGCTACACTGTAATAGAAATGAAACAACAAAAGTAAAATAAATTTATTATGCAGAGATAACTTATAAAATACCACTCAATGCCCCTATAACCAAAATAAATTGTCAAGCACCAGACTCTAGTGCAAGTAAGTAATGTTCAGGCAGATATAACAAACTAATGACCAAGCCACAATTGTGTCATTTAGAATGTATTGTTTGAATCATATTTGGCCCTGTAGACTTACTTGCACAAGAAATAGCTATTGATGGATCTCATTTAATAAAACTTCAATTATCAAGGGAGATGCCTATACTAAGGATAATTTCCATGCTTTTTCATGGGGGGGAGGGGGGTGTTCAGAGTGTGTATCAGATCATTAACCAAGTAAAGAGCATTTTTCCTCGGAGGTTTTCTTCTTCGGATATTTACTTAAGCATATTTTCCCTTTGGAGTTTTTCATTCTCAGGGATCCTTATCTACAATCATCAATCAACAGCAGCTTTTTGATGACGTTAAGGGAAATGCTACTACACTTAGCTTTCAGTTTCATACTGATTTACAATATACTATAACACACATGGAGTTCTAACATTAAGTGAATAAATTAGAAGCAAAATGAAACATACCTTCACCACTGTTCCACTTTCCTGGCCTGCATGAAATATTAATTCTACCACATCCAGCCATTCACATGTATCAGTAAAGAAATACAATTCCACTGTCAGTTCTTGTTTGTCTTCCTAATCAAAATGAAATTATATATTCATGATGATGTCATTATGCAACTACCTTCACATAACAGATCTGCAGACTGCATCCTTGGCTTACAAATACGACAAATAGATGGGCAATAAAAATTATGAAATTCAAAAAACATGCTTCACTTTTATTAGCAAGAATCCAACAGCTACGTACGAAGAATGCCAGAATACTGTTCTACTGTATTCTAAAATAAACTTACGTCATATTGTTTGTATATCTATCATACTTGCATAAGAATACGTTATTAAAACTCCATGAAAAAAGCAAAAGCCATCAGAATAAGTGAAATGGTTAAGATTGCCATGATTGGTATTTGTCTCAAGTATACAGACAAAAAAGAAAATCCAGATAGTTGTTGATAGGTTATCCATTGTGCATTCCAACTTCAATTTCTTCTTTAATAAATATAAAGATTTTAAACAAAGAAGAAAAAGAAGAAGTTCAGACACATGGATCCATACTGGTACTATGTTTAATCCCTCCATAAGATATATAGAAATATATAAATAAAGGACAAATAAAAACAACAACTGGTTTCCAGGTAGCAGAATTAGGCCATAAGTGGGAACACTTGCTACTATTGTTAAAGGCTTCAGTGATGAATACATCAAAGACCAACTTGACTGTAGAGTATTATGTCCAAGTAAAAAAAATCACTGATGAACTGTAAAGTAGAAGACAGTACAAGAAGGAATGATAATGATGTATGCTCAATCTACATCTGCAGTTATATTTATATATATCCAAGCAATAATTGATACCATTTGCTAGAGTGCTAACTTAAATAGAATTAAGGTGGAAACCTAATAGCACTAAGCAGTGGTGAAAAGAAAAGGTGAAATATCATAGTTACCTTAGGTTTCCTGGCCTATCTGCTGACACTATTCTTACTGTGGAATAAGATTCTTCCATTGTACCACATGTACAATCTATGGTACCATACAATTACGAAGTTGTGTTACTTGTCCATGTACTAGAAGAATTTACTTTCATAGTCTGAAGAACATCATCAGATAGGATGTGAAGCCTAAGTTAACTACAGTATTATATATATATAAACTTAAAAATAGCAGTCTTCTATAGGTCTACTTGTATCAAGCTCTGTTACAAACAGTGTCAAACTTGTTGAAAATAGTGAAGTCACTATTAGCTTCATCAGTGTTGTTTTCATATATAAGTTCTCCAGCAGACACACTTGCAATCATGAAATACATAGTATGATATAGAACTCAATAAACATAAAATGCATATGATGCTGGTGGGCTTCCAACCCAGGATCTCCCACACTGAAAACATATAAATGTATTTTCAACAAGTTTGACACTGTTTGTAACAGAGCTTGATACAAGTAGACCTATAGAAGTATTTAGCATATAGAATATACTACAGAAAGTAAAAACATATTTGGTGTAACTTAAAGTTTCACAATATTTAGTGCAATGGTAAAGTCTTGGGTCGTTTTTGGTGTGGGAGATCCTGGGTTCAAACCAGGCCAGCACCTCAAGCACTTCATGTTTAATGAGTTCTACATATGTATATCTTTATAGGCCTATTATACAATGAAGTCAAGCACTATCAAAGTAGATTCAATGATGAAAGGTGAAGATATGGATTCCTGATACCTTTTCATACATGTATCAGCTTGTTATGTGATATGATGTTGGAATTTGTTAACTTAATTTTGCACATTTTTAACTACTTCAAATTCCTCAAATACTCTCTTACACATATTTATACACCCTAAACATAAACAAAAAAGGCAACAAGCAAAATACAAAAATGCTGTTAATGGTTTGCAAAAATTAGGCTACACAATTGTTGCAAAATGTATAAACAAAATTTTTAAGTAATTAAAAAATGTTAGATTTAGTGGCTCTATCCTTCCCCTGAAGCTCAAGTTAAAAAGCTGTCCTCAGCAATTTCAATATATAAACTTCTAGACACAAGGCATCCTTCAGCATAGAAAGTCTACAAGAGGACATGAACATCTTTATTACCCTGCTTCTTATTCAGATTTCAAAAAATTAGAAGAAGAAGCCAGAGGCTAACAATAATGGGCCACTAAGATTCTATTCATAAATCAATTTACATACACATGAATATGTATTTAAACATTTTCAAGACATAATCAATATTTTAACAATTTGTGATATTTACTCTTTGGCCATACATGTACATAGGCCCTCTTTATAAATATCATACACTTTCACACAGGGGGTCAATTTGGGCATCTGCTAATACACCCCCTATATTCCATTTTCTGTTGTGTTTGCGGGAGTGACATGCATTTATCCACTATAGATAGCTTTCGAGAGAGGCCTACGGGCAGCATAAGGCCATGCTGCACCTACCCTTAATAGCTCACCATAGGCCTCTCTTTACCAATATATGCCTCTATAATATACATCACATATAAACATATATCTAAATGTGTACGGTAAGCCAAGATACAATTTAAAAATTGAAAGATAAACGCCAATAATTACTGTTTACCAACAGACTTGCCTGTGCAATTTCGATTTTCTCATATTGCCCAAGCTGATGCACACCAGCCAATACTTTGTCATAACATTCACTCGGGCTGATTGTCTTTACCAGCCACCTAGAACAGAGTGGAAGTCGCTTAGATCAACCACAAATACCAATAAACTACTAGCTTTACCTTACGAATATCGGAGCCGTAAACCCTAATATGAATAAACAGTCTAGGAAACCAGGCCAGCGATGCCAATCAAAAGTACCCTTAAACACTGTCTCAACTGCTGAAATCCCCCAGATCAATAAGGAAAGCAAGAGGACTGTTTATGGAACCAATTACGTAATCAGACAAGAGACGCTTAGTAGGTGGGGCATCTCAACCATAAAGATGTTTATCCTCTCGGAAAACACGACTCCTTGTAGGCTTATGCTGCACAGATTTGAGTCTCGCTACATATTTCAATCTACTTTATCTTATAAATTTAATCATACTTTCTCTACATCAATGCATATCGCATAGATCGCCTGAAGTTCCTCTTAAAGCAACTTCACATGTAGGTAACCACTACGAATGTTCTTGTGCAGCGGAAAAGCGCTGATGGACAAGAGGATGAAAGTATTTTATCATAAACGAGAGTTCACTTACTCCTCGTCCGAAGAATGAAGCAGTCGTACGATGGGGCACCAAATTCCTGGTCTTAGGAACGCTAAGACTGGTGCTTGTAGTTTACTTAGGTAGTTACACATCAGACAAAACGTTGCTGTTTACATGAAATCACACTT
>JAAAKL020008282.1:0-16087 GCA_010016065.2 Carybdea cf. marsupialis auct. non (Linnaeus, 1758)
CCATTTCTCCTTCTCCATTTCCTTTTCCATTTCTCCTATTCTTCTCTCTTCACTTGCGCATATTCACCTTATCGCCATTTTCCTCTTTTCCTTTTCTTGCCCTCGCCTTATCTCATTTCTTCCGCCTCCCCGTTCTTGCCTTCGTCTTAAGTACTTTTCTTTCACATCCCTTTTTCTTCTCCTCCTCTCCAAACTGTTCCCTTTTCTTCTCGTTTTCTTTTTTTTCCTTTCAGGTATTCTCGTCTTCCCTGCATTTCCTTTTTCTTCTTTCGTGTTTTCGCCTTCACCTTCACTTCTCCTCATCTACTTTTCTCATTCCGTCGGTACTGTTTTTCTTCACTTTATTTCCTGTTCCTTCTCGTTTCTTTTCTCGTGTTTTGGCCTTCACCACCACTCCTTCTCGTCCACTTTTCTCGTCTCGTCCTTTTCTATTCGTCATTCTGCTCCTGCTCTCCCTTTCTTTCTTCCTTAGCTTCACCTGTATCTGAAACTTTTCTTTCGCTTTCTGATGTTGGCCAGAGTCCTGATTACCGTAGTAGTCTTGATAATAAAACCGAATCATCAGTTCTTTTCATTGCCCTTAATGTATTTTATCCGCTTCTAAATTAGCTTCAATGCCGTTGACACAAGGGAACGTGACTCGTCAGAGGAAGGTATGTCAGAATCAGACGAGGAACAAGAGGACCCAGCCGACTATTGTAAAGGTAAGTTGCTATAGAACAGTGCATAATCAGTTTGCTTTGTTTGACTTTAAAGTATCAAATAAAACTAATTTAAACTTAAAAAAAAGGTTTAAACTATTTTCTTTTTACAAAACAAACATGGGAAAATTTCTAATATTCGGATATCTATGCTTTAGTGATACATTCACCTTTAATCGCAAAAGGGCGACTCCAGATTTGTCGTAAATTTGAGGCTGAAGTTTTCTTAATTGTAGTTTGCAACATAATACTTAGTTAGGGTAGAATCCACTATCCAACAAGCGACGTAATTTGTTTTGCTAGTCTAAACACTTGTCTTTATTCTTACTTTTATTTTTCTAACTAGGAAAAAGGAAATTGCACCAAAAATTTTCATCTTGGTTTTTATCGCCACTGACTTCAATAAGTTGCCGCAATCTATAAAAACAGAACACTCGACTAGTTTTAGTTTGCATACGGTGTTTGTTCAGTCTACGTTTTACTTCTATGCCATCTGCTAGAAGTCCTTGGAGACAATATTTTAATCGGTCATTCTTGTGGATGTTGCTAAAGTTATGGTTCACGATCTACCACTTCTTTCTTTCCCTTGAAAGTTTGCTTTTTTCTCAACACGGCAGTTCTCGACCAGGGTTCTTTCAAGTCTTTACAACTGGACGAAACATAGCCACAATTATCGTGCAGAGCTGAAGTTGCAAGGATTAAAGTGTATGATATACCCGTCCGTCCAAAAATGGTTGGGTTTCCACACGTGTGGCATATACAAGCGGAATCGGTCCATTAATCTTGTTTCACAAGTCAGGGACGTAGCCATCCCATTCTGTCTAGGGGGCGCTCAACCTAGTTTTAAGCTATTTTGAGTGACTAGTGCACTTCCTTACCAAGGTTTGTATTGAGGCGTATGTAAGCGCTGGCGGAGCATTACATCCCGACGTCTCCTCCTTGTCTTCGTGCCTGTCACAAGTACGCAGGCGAGTTTGCCGTAATAAACGAACACTTGGCGTTGGCTTTAAAAATACCCCATACCAATGCGATAATTATCGTTGCAAGAGTACGTGATCATTTTTGAAAATCTAATGAATCATGGAAAGGAGGAGATAGGATCATACACCCTGGGAGCAGAAAGTTCCCTGGTGAGTCGCGATAATGAAATTCATTTCCTGGTCTTCGCATTCCCGATTACTCGTCACCAGTGCTTCCTGTTGGCAGTTTCTCGTATACAGATGAAGCACTACTTACCCGTGCACTCGTCAACATCAGTTGCCTGCTTTCTCTTCAGTCTTTCCCATTCTCTTAGTTAGCTTTTCCTTCCCTCCATATTTTATGTTTTTTATTTATGATGAGACTAAATTTGATGATGATGATGATGATGATGATGATGATGATGCGGTTTGAACACTGTGCTCTCCCCTTTACAGGGGCTAGGGCGGTGCCCATGTAGATTGGAATTGTTACTGGAAAATAGAGCACTTAAGACCGGATGCCCCTCCTGACGGCACCAATGGCCCATCGGGCTCAAATCCCCCACCGCCCTAGCCCCTGTAAAGGAGAGTGCACGGCGTTATAATCTCATCATCATCATCATCATCGTCGTCGTCGTCGTCATCATCATCATCATCATCATCATCATCATCATCATCATCATCATCATCATCATCATTATCATCATCGTCATCATCATCATCATCATCATCATCATCATCATTATTATCATCATCATTATCATCACTTTTTCATGCTTGCATGTGTTACACAGTTTTTTGCAATAGCTCTCTTCCACTCTATCCTATTCTGTGCAAGTTCACAGTTGAGGCCCATTTGCCATAGGTCACTCTCTACCACTTGACCCTTGTGTCCATCAACTACCAAGTCCCTACATTTCTTAACCCAGTTGTCATCATCACGTCTTTCTACATGTCCTAACCACTGTAATCTATTTCATTGAATAGTGTCCTTGATCCACTCATCCATTGAACTATTCTCTTACCTTTTCGCTCCAGCCTCAATAAACAGTTTCTTTTAATGCCCAAGTCTCACTGCCATACATAAGGACACTTCTAACACATGCCTGGTATATCCTACCTTTCACACCAAGAGAGAAACCTCAAGTCATGAGAACAGGGAGAAGCTCCCTGAACCTCTTCTATCCTGATCTGATTCTAGCCACAACACTCTCCTCAGCATCTCCATTGAAACTAAGCATATCACCTAAATATCAAAACTTAGCAACTACCTCCAGGGCAACACCATCAATCATAACACACTCTAAGCCTGATTGCAGTGGGGATGTTGGTACCCCTATACAAGTCCTACACTTAAAGTTGGTAACCTCAGTCAGTCTACCCTTCACACCACTGTATATCTTACAGACCCTGTGGTTGCCACCACTACAGAATATAGAGTTGCTGCTAACATTTATATCCATGGACTTGCTATCCATCCTTTGAGATATGCCTGTTCTCTGTTCTAATGGCACAGCATGGAGACTTAGACTGTGTTTACACGAGAGCGGATCCAAATGGATCCATACCCAAACTGGTATGGATCAGACTTGCATTTACAAAAGACCTAGTGTATCTGATCTCATTTGGATCTGCTATCTGTGCTCGTTTGGGATCACTTTGAAAGCAAGTCTCATCTGGCTTTGGTGCCATACAAGTCTCATGTCTCTCTAAGCTTTACCACTCAGGATTTAAACCAATTATGGTACTTGATCAGACAAAGGGTAGAACAGTGCTCTTCTCCTTAAAGTAGTATCAAATTACAGACCAAACAACTTGAGCAGGTCTACTCTTCCTGCCCAATTTTAAAAGCTATTTCCATGCATGTGCTTTCAAGCGGATCCAAATGGATCCGATCTTGCCTAAACTCATGTTAATTTTGGATCCGTACCCTTCTAAATGCCTGCAAAAACAAGCATGGATCCAAATGGATCCACTCCCAGATGGATCTGATCTCGTATAAACAGAGTCTTAGTTGGCAACAGTGTCACTATGAGATTTAGAAGTGCTATGTCTTATTGTATTTTAATCTTGAATACTCTATTGCCCAGATACCCTTATGATCCTTCTCCCAAAATGTCTGATTGACAAGTAATCTTTGATGAACTGTGATCTGATGCTCATTGATTTGTTCCTTTTTTGTAGGCACAGCACTAGCAGCAGCTAAGTTAAACCAGCCAATGCCTTGGGATCTTGATGTGGATGTTTCATATGACGAAGCCTATGTGCCAAAAATGAACAAAACTATTATTAAACATCTCATTAAAGATGGACAAAAGATGAGATTTACAGAAACAGAACCATTTTTTGTTGCTACATACAAGGACAAAAGATATCCTGGTCTTAACCTTGATCTCTTTTCAAATAGATATAGGAGTAACTGTCTTACAGTTGGAAACTACAAAAATGGCACTTTTGCCCCAACAAAAGGAAATTTTAGTGGTTACTTGGCTAATATGCCTTATAATCCTGGACTGTACACAAGACAAAAATATGGTCAAGAGGTGTATAAACACTCCTTTCATTGGGCAAGTGTTGGAGGAATAGAAGACACAGTGAGTATGATTATATTATTCTTGCTTCTCCCCATATTTTCATGATGTTACCTACCTACATAGGTAGGAAAACATTTTAGGGCAGTGCCCCAACATTTCTCTTAGTTACTTTTCTTTCTATGACCCATATATATTGTTTCCAGCAATACATACGTTTCGTGATCACCTATCCTCTCACATACAGAAAAGTGAAATAGGAGTTTATTAAGCTTAGAGAACAGTTAGTACTTTTATCAATAGTTACTCAACTAGTTTTGTTTTCAATGTCAATAAACTGGATTTCATAACTTAAAGCACTCAGTAGTTTGCTCCTAATGGTGCTAGAACAATGTTTCTTAACCTTCCCCCCATTCACCCCTATTTAGAATTGTCAGCAATTCAAACATCCCTGCAAGAAAGTAATAACACATAGTGGGAAAAACATCTATTATTGCAAACTTTTTAACATTTAGTGAAAATCAATAATCGTAAAAGCAGAGGTACATCAAAGTTACTGGTGATAGTAAGTGCACCAATATTGATGATACACAGGAATTTAACTATTGGTTTTCTTGGTCAGATTATCAGATACATTACAGTCAGTGAGAGGCCTGAGCCTGATGTCTTTCCATTGGCTTCCCAATGAGAGGTTGGATATTGGTCAGCTTGAGGCAATAGTCTGCTGTCTCACAGATTTCCATCTATTTACATATTTTCCCCTGAGAATGTTCATAATGGTGCTAAACCTGTACTCCACAAGGTATGAAGTTGGAGATAGGAGCAACATATTCTATGCTTTGTGTGCCATGATTAAGTACTTTTGCATTGCTACCTGTGACAACCACATCAGTGGGACCTTTGACTGATACATCACTTTCATCAAGTCATCATTGATCTGGCTGGCAAGCTTCAATTTGTAACATCTCACAATGTTCATGTTATTTGCAGACACATCTTCTAATAAGAATGTCTGAGTTGGCAGCTTGGAAATTTCATTTCTTGCAAGCCTAGAATGAGTACCAGAAGCCATTCATGAGTGAAAGGACATGGTCTGTGATGATTTCCAGTACATGGTGGGAAACATGACCTTGCAGCTGCATATGACTGAAGCTCATAAAGCTGTGTCTCTTCAGTCCTTTATGCCAGTATTCTAACTTGGTGACAAAGCCAATTGTCTTTATTTTGTATCAATGAGTGTCTTTTTGGAACCCTGCTGCTCATAGCTTTATTTACCAAAAATACCAGCAAGGTAGTTAAGCATGGTCTGCACATCATTACTTTGTAATTGGTCAAAAATTCTACCACAGAATTCCTGCAGGCTGTCATAGAGCTGAACAGATTTAGCAAGGCACTTTTCATACAATAACCAGCCGAATTGTGTGTGCAGCAGTTGTTGGATGTATTGTTTGCCTGTGTCCTTGCATAATGCCTTGAATAGTCTGTCCAACTTTGCCATCAAGTCTATAAAGTTGATTACTTTTATAATGGCTGTCATATGGAATTCAACTCAGACAAAAGTGGTTTCACAATAAGATATTCCCAGTGTACCACCAGTGGTGAGGGATTGGCTTGTTTCAGCAGCATGGGCAATCCATATTTCCCCCCCAATCATTGAAAAACCAATTGAAAATTTTCATGAAAATCTTGTACAGTTGTAGTATCTTGCACAATTGTAGTAGTCTCTAATGGCTGTTAGAAGAGGATTTCCTCATGAAAATCTCTGAAGTTGATAAAGTGGAATTTACATGAGCATATACTCATTCAGACAAACTAAGTGCTGATGTTGAAGCAGTCATCAAGGAGAAGAAGGACCAATGGAAGGAATAGCAGAAAGGACTTGGTGACAAGGAGAGTTATCAGACTGCCAAAAGAGCTGCAAAGACGTGAGTGTACCAGGCCAACATGCTGGTACACCAAACACAGTTTTAATCATGCTAGTATAAAGAAGAACACACCACATCTTAAAAATAGCTAAAGACTTAAAAATGAGAGTGCAGACATCATGGGTGATATGCATATCTGGGTGCTGAGGTTAAAATGGCTCCTGATAACCAAACCAGACTGGAGGCCTAGAGGTGCCACCATGAGAGACTACTAAATGTGAAGTTCTAATGGGATGCACTTCCTGGCATCCCATCAATCCAAGCTCCACCCATTCTCGTCATGGACATAATGGTCAAGAGGTCTGCAGGGTGCATGAAGTCTGGCAAAGCTGCTGGCTTCTCTGGAGTCACAGCTGAGCTCCTATATGCAGCCAAGGAAGCTATCATCCCCTCAATAACCATGCTAATCAACAGCATCATTAGAGAAGGCAAGATACCAGCAGAGTGGGTCCTAGTCAGCTGCTGCAAGTGTAAAAGTCACGTGATGCAACAAACAAACAACCAAAGTCTCAAGCTTCTGGGCTAAGTCTTGAAAGCCATCATGCGTATCATGGAAGGTATCATTTGCAAGCAGATCAACATCAAGGGCATGCAGTTTGGTTTTATGCCAGACAAGGTCACCACTTATGCCATTTTTATCCAAGGCAGCACCTGAATAGAAGAATGGAGCTGAGCATTTGATAGAATGGCAAAGAAAGTCCTATTGTTGGCCATGCAGAAGCAGAGAACTGAGGATTTTGTAGTCTCTACCATGCAAGCCATGCACCAAATGCTAGATTGAGTGCCCTCATCAACTACAACTTCGGTGCAGACTTCAGTGTCGATGTGGGAGTACATCAAGGGTCCATACTGAGCCCATTCCTCTTCATTATGGTAACGGAGGCCCTATGGCAGGAACTTGGGAGACTAAGCTCCTGGTAGCTGCTCTGTGCAGACGACTTGGTGATAATGCCCAACACCCCGTCGGAGCTGACAGAGAGAGTCTGAGTCGAAAGGAGGGTCTCAAGACCAAGGGGCGCCATGTGAATATGGCGATAACCAAGATCCTCTGCAGTCAGCACTCCACTGAGCCACCACGTTTTCAGCCACCTACCCCTGTGGTAGAAACAACTCCATCTGCTGCCAGTCCTGCAAGCATTAGTAACACAAGCATTGCTCACTCATCAAAGGTCCCCTGGAGACGTTCTGTTATCTTGGGGACATAAGTGGACAAGCTGGTTAGCATGCTGATGCTGTTACAGCCTTGATCTCCCTTCCTTCTCCCTCACCCACAGATGCCATACATACCAAGCCTGCACCCATAGTGTCTTGCTATGCAGCAGTGAAATATGGCCTGTCAACACCGAAGGTATCCGACGTCTAGAGAGAAGTGACAAGATCTGGTAGCTTAGCAGAAAGAGGCATAAGGATGGACCACTGTCATGAACAGGAAGCGCTTTGGTATTGTAGGCATTTATGCAGCAATCCGCACCTGCAGACTACAGTGATGCGGCATATCCAGTGCATGCCAGATGTTGTCTGGCGGAAGAAGACCACAAACACGACCATCTGCAAGTCACCGCTCCCCTAGAGGCTGCCCAAAGAAGCGATTGATGAGCAATGTTAGCAAAGACCTTAAGGATCTTGGTCTCACACCTAAGCGTGCCCTAGACATACGTGTTTGGGGAAGAGAAACTAGCTGAAGGTGTCGTGAACAGATGGCATCCACATACATGCGGGAAGTAAGGACGTAAAACGTCTAGTAAGTAAGTGAACAGTTGTCTCATCAACCTGCACTATGTACTTGCTTTGCCTGAATTTGCTGAGAATTCACCATCCACCGGCATTTCGTCGATGCTTCTCTGCACAGAACTATTACTAAATGGAATTACTGAAGTGAGATCATCTGACCCCTGTTATATATTTGTGAAAATATAGTCAGTGCTTATTTAATCAAAGTCTCTCCTGTAATATGTGCCTGCCCGCACTTTTCAAGGAATAGTAAAAATTCTTCACTTGTTGTCAAGCTCGCATGCTGCTAATTTGTTTGTGCGTGAGACATGACACTGATAATTTTCTCCTTTCGCTTTTCATGTTTCTTTCAAGGCTCCATAATATGGTTGATTTCTACCTTGACATCAATTGAAAATCGAGTTTGGCTTGGTTCATGGGATAATTACAAATAGTTAGGTCACAAATTAGATAGAAAATCATTCTTAATTATGGTGGGTAAGCTATGAAAGCGAATCTTAAATGATTGTTTGAGTACTTACTTACTTTTTTTTTCGCAACCGTAGCCATACTGTGCCACTTTACACTGTGTGACTGTGCCCTTGTCTATTTACTGCCCTTCTGCATTGATATTTTAAATGTCAAAAGCTGTCAGTGGTCGAGACAGTGATACTGAAAGCGGCGGCTAAGCCAGTGAGAAGCAGAAAAACCAAGTGCGTTGAGGACGTTAAGAGTGAGGTTAGACTCACTTATAGAAACGGTTAGACTCACTTATAGAAACAGTTAGACTCACTGATAGAAACAGTTAGACTGACTTATAGAAACAGTTAGACTCTCTTATAGAAACAGTTAGACTCTCTTATAGAAACGGTCCATATTTTTGGCTCCAACATTGGGATGGAATTCGGGATCAGAAAATGCGTTGTGCTTCTAATGAAGAGAGGGAAACTTGTGACATGTGATGGAATAGTGCTTCCAAATGGTGAAATTGTGAAAGTTTAAGAGAAAGAAATCACCTACTTAGGTACTTGATAAGATCAAGGAAACTGAAATAAATGAGAAAATCATAAAGGAGTACAAGATTGAGATAAATATTAAAATCCAAGTTGAATGGAAGAAATAACGTTATAGCCATAAACACCTGGCTTGTTGCGATCGTTGGATATGGGGCTGGTATAATAGATCGAAAAGAAAGTGAAATGAAAGTAATCGATAGAAAATCGAGAAAAAGAATGGCCATTTATGGACCATTGCATTCAAAGAGTGATGTAGATAGGGTTTACACGAAGAGGATGGAGGGAGGAAGAGGGTTGAATAGTGTTGAGCAAGTAGTAAAAGGAGAGGAAAATGGCTTAGGCTATTACATCTTGAATTCTGAAGAAAGTTTTTTGAAGGTTGTGAGTGCATATGGAACGATTGCCACTGAAGTTACCATTACCACTAAAAAATTACAAAGGAAGAATGTAGAGAGAGTGGAGAAGCATTGAATTGAAAGGAAAATGTATAGACAGTTCATGAGAGAAAGATCAGAAAATGTAGATAAGGAAAAATCATCACATTGGTTACCCAGAAGTGCTATTAAAGGGTAAGCCAGAAGTGCTATTAAAGGGTAAGCCAGAAGTGTTATTAAAGGGTGTGAGTGTATGTGGAACAATCATCACTGAAGTTACCATTACTACTAGAGAATTACAAAAGAAGAATGCAGAGAGAGTGGAGAAAAATTGAATTAAAAAGAAAATATATGGACAGTTCATGAGAGAAAGATCAGAAAATGTAGATAAGGAAAAATCATCACATTGGCTACCCAGAATTGCTATTAAAGTTGAAACAGAAAGTGTTGTGTTCAGCGAAGGAACAGGCACTTAGACAAACTATGTCAAGCGTCAAATTGATAAAAATCATGACAGCCCAATTTGTAGAATGTATTGGAAAAGAAGAGAAAGTGTGCGCGATGTAGCGAGTGAATGTGAAAAACTTGCACAGAAAGAATGCAAGAGGAGACATGACAATGTCACCAGAAATAGTTCATTGGGATTTATGCAAAAAGCATGGATTTGAACAGGGAGAGAAGTAGTATGAACATACTCCTGAGGGTACAGTGGGAAAGGTTAGTTTTAAGCTACTCTGGGACATTAATAGACAATGAGACAATTCCATCGAGGCTAGGTGCTGAGACATTGTTGCGACACGATCTTTGCCATCAGGTCAAAAGGCCGTAGAGAAAAGTTTCGGCGCTGTGACTCCACTCATAGTTTATGCCAGTAAGAAAGCGAGTGCCTTTTTCAAATTGCAGTATTGTTGTCTACTCATTTTTGCCAGTGTGATGCTGGGTATGTCGGCCGCAGGACTTTGAGGTTAGTTGACGGAATCAAGCAGCATATTCGGTCCAATTTTCGCCAAGCATCAGCTTGTACAAGGAAACAACCACCTCGGGTTTCAAAGAGCAATAACACTACTAAGTAATTTGACTCTACCATAGGGTAGCACGTGCTTGAAAACACAGACCGTACGAAAATACATGCACTCCCGTATAATAGGTACAACAACGTCTGTTTTCTCGTGGTCGTTGTCGGGTATTTTCGATTAACCATTTAGTTCCATGGGCACTGATTGGCCAAAACAACACCAATCTGGCTTTACAATTTTACACTGAGCACTGCGACAGACTCCGCGAGGGAAGCTCTCTTGTCAATCTGTAGAAGAGGCTTCATGAAAATTTGATGTTCCCTTCTCTTAATAACAGCCAATTTTAGCCAAGGTCTGTTACAAGCTAACTTTCCAAAATTTAATTCAACGAGGGAAGCAAGGATGATAATTGTAAACGAATGCACAGCAAGCAAACTGTTGGGGAGGGACATGAATCTGAACCGATAATTGGTACCAGAAGGTTTTTAAGTTTTAAAATTTGAGCTTAGGTGCATTTTGAGTGATGCCCTTAAGACCATTTTGACTCGCTAGACAAGGATATGAGTTGGTTTACTCAAGGATATATCAAAGTTCCAAATCATCCATAAACTATCCTATTCTCTGCTCTCCATCCATTGTAAGTACTACATCTGTTACGACTAAATCGCGGTTCTGCGCTGATTTAACGAAGGAATAAATCATTAATTCAAAACGAGAGACAAAAAGTCCGTCTATGTCGATCCATCCATCTCTTCCATCTACAATCAAATATAATCTACTTTAAAACATCTATATATTCACACAAGTACAAATATGCGAAACTAACTAGCCAATCAAAATATACACGGAACTCAATAAAAGCCAACACAAACATTGAATCATCATTAAACGTACACTCCCAGATTATTAATTTCCTTTTCTCTTACTGAGAACGAGGTTTTACGTAAATGCACATGGAATCCGTGTTCGATCCGTGTTGAATCATAAGGATGCAGCGTTTCTAAATCACGATTTCATATTTAAAACTAAATTCCAACACGTGAAGTCACCATGACTTAGGAAAACATTGTGATAAGTAAAATCCCGACAACATCTACAAATGGTCGAGTTTATTTTTACAGCACATCAGGTATTAAATTTCAAGTTCATGTCCAGCTGGGCACCTGAAATCTCACCCTTAGCCCTTTGTATCCTAGTTCTAAACCTGATTCACAATGAATGCAATGAATTAAGGGCTTTTTCGTAGGTCTGACTTTTATACTCATATTTTGTTCGTCCGTTTTTCTTTCTTTCCCTTGTTTTTTACTTCTCCCCTTTTATTCCTCTTGTTGTTTATAGCCTTTTTCTTTTCGTGCTTTTCTGCCATGGGTTCTCTTTCTCTGCATTTCTTTATTTCTGGAAATGTCCCCATATATCTCAGCCGTCTTTCAGGACACACCACGTCGTTGACACCCTTTTTTCATTGGTGTCGGTCGTCCATTGCTCTTCTTAGGTCGTTCACATTATCAATTCCACTGTCCTGCTACAAGATGTCTATGTGTTTCAGTTTTCTTCTTCCTCTTGTTGGTTGCCCTTCAGAGGATTGCTAGAGAACTAGTTTGGCAACTTCCTCAGGGTGCCTAATGCAGTGACCAGAAAGACGCATTCTTCTCTGCTGGACCTTAGAGGAGGCTCTTGGAAGATTGTCGTACAACTGAACGTTACTTATGTGATCACACCATTCTCTACCATCCTGGGCTTTTTATTGTAGCATCCATCTAGGAACTTTACTGTTTTCTTATCGAGGGTCCAAGTATCTCACCCATATAGGAGTACAGACTCAATTGTGGCGACGAATAGTCTTATCTTGATGTTTGCTGAAAGATTTGATGACCATAACTCCCTCAGTTATGACATGCATCCCATGCTAGGGCATTTTTGGTCATAAAGTCTTTTTCTGAACTTTCCGTCTGTCCTCCAAGGTATTTAAAGTTTTCAGCAGTTTTGACTTTGTGCCAGTTTTAGATTTAAGAACTTTTTGGCAACTGTGGTTGAACGTCTGATATTCGGTCTTCTTGGTGTGGCCAAATAATCCTACTTTTTCTGCTTCAGTTTCTAGTCTGCGTGGAGCTTCTTGTGCGTGCTTGAAATCTTCTACAAAAATTGCCAGGTCATTAGCAAACTCAAGGTCTGTAAGAAGCACAGGTGGATCTATTGGACTTTGTCTTCCACGCAGTCTGAAACCCAGCTCCTCTTCTCAACCGTCATAGTTTATTCGCATAACATAATCCAATACTATGGCAAATAGATAGGGTATTGATATTAGGGAAATGTTTAAGGAGTATTTTTCTTTCTTTGTTTCTTTCTTTCTTTGTTTCTTTGTTTCTTTCTTTCTTTCTTTCTTTCTTTCTCTCTGTCTTTCTTTCTCTTTCTTTTTTCTTTTTTATTTATTTATTTATTTATTACACATTTTAGAGCTCATTTGCATTTCTCATTTCCTTACTGATACGTTATTTACCATTTCTTGTAGTACAAAGGAGGCAGCTTTAAAATGTGTGGAATAAAGAGGCATCACGCATGCCTAGATCTTGCAATGCCAGATGGAAACATGAATTTTGGAAAGATAAGATTCTGGTCTGAAAAGATGAAAAATGATGGATGAGCATTTTAGAGGTGGTAATGATGATGAAAGAGTGTATCACTCTTCTTTTTTTTCTAAATTGTATGGGAGGGGGAATAAGCAGCATGGGTAAATAGTTTTCATAATTTTTTTAGAATCAGGGGTTGTAATAAAATGGGAAACGATATCGTTCAGAAGGTATTCAGTTATTCTATCAAGCAGGGAGTTTATGATACAGATTCCACCTGGGGCCGTTAATCTGAGAATAGCAGGAAAATGGGTACCTGCCATTAGCTGGGGAAGGATAACGGCGGCGGGGAAACAAAATTGCCAGCCTACATCAGTATGCCATGGATCAGATGTGATTCTCTACCACATCACATCCCCGCCTCCTTAAGCAGAGTACGGAACTACCTCCGCCTGTAATGAAACAAGTATTAGGGAATTATAAGATCAAACTGTAAAATGGGGAAGGAGTGCTTGATGATAGAATGAATGATAATTATCTATCTTTTGAAATTTAGCTTTCACCCAAACATTTTGCAGTTTTGGTTTTTATCAGAGATTACAAAAAGCTGTTATGTAGGTCATCTCGGATTTCATCAACCGTTAAGATACGCATACTTAATCTCTTGTTGTGCTTTTCACCCCCTGAAGGAAACGGTCTCGAGTAAGGAAATGGTCTCGAGTAAGGAAACGGTCTCGAGTAAGGAAACGGTCTTGAGTAAGGAAACGGTCTCGAGTAAGGAAATGGTCTCGAGTAAGAATTACATAGTTACATATGTACATAATCACCCCCCATAACGTTCCTAAAAGGTGGAAATTGTAATTAAATGAGTGATAGAATCTTCTAATAGTGTCTGCAAAATGGCGGGGTGGGGGTCATGATAATGTTCTAAAGATGCAATTTGACTGATCCCCACAACTACATTTAGGTGCCTTTGTTACATTTTGAAAGATTTTAAGCCTCAATAAAATGTATAGAATGTATGGAAGATTTTAGATATCTCACGAAGTCGTTTGCCTGAATTCTTGATTGCGCTGTAAGAGAAATTAAGGCTCTCATGACATAATGATAAAACTTAAAAGATACTTTTTGCTTCACTCTACATCGATCCACACTTGGTAACATCTTCTACACACTAACTAACGAAGCAAACACGGTGGTGTACCTGCTGATTGGCTTAAAAAGTGGCCTAAGTTCCATTTATGATTCGAAACATAAACAGTAACAAGTTTGCAACCACGAGAATTGAAAGATTCCCATAGGTGTAACAGCCTGTCAAAGCGAGGGGCTCGTCCAGTTTTTCAGCACACAGTGAGAGATTTCATGTTGAAAGGCTTGTTACAAGGGGTTATAAGCTGTGCAACAAATCGGAAGTGCCACTTACTAGATATTGCATTGTTTGAGGCACTTTGGTAATTTACCTGTTTCCTGGGTGTTTGCGTGAAATTCCATTTTTCAGCATTATGCTTTTGCCGTGTTCCTGATATTCTGGTATGAGCATAATAACCATCTGTTTTGTGAAATTCAGACCTCATGCTAGGAATTTTTACAGTGAAGTTAGACGATTAGGGTACTTTTTATAAACGTTACAAAACATATTGAACTGTTGTGGTAGACATTTATTTCCAGCGAATGGGCACGACAAGCGTGTGCATTCCTTTACCTTGGGTTCAACTTGGACAACTTGTCTGCGAAAGATACTTCACGGTGTATGCCCGGATTCCTCCAGGGGCACGTTGCTAGTACTCTTAAGAGAATTACAATACCAAAACTGCAACTCTCTTTTCTACAAGAATTGAAGCAGTCCAGGCAACACCAGCGGTTTTCGTGGGTCAGGGATGATATCAGTTACTCAATCAAAACATCAAGTATCTAATCAGATGCAAAGTGAGCCGGTGACTCACTTTTTTATCGTTCACGGATAAACTACTTTCTGTTTGTTGTAAGATGTTTGTTATATTGAATGTCGAGGTTAAGTTATTTGTTGTAAATACGGCAACGTAGTGTCAGTACGCCAGAGTATACTGTACATAAAATAGTTGTGATTTGTCGAATTCTGTCAAGTGGTGGCATAACTGTGTAGAATATAGCTGCATTCACACCAAGGCTTAAAACGGTTTTGAGTACAGTTCCAAAGTTCAAGTCGGTTGATACTGAGCAAGATTTTTTATAACCGTTTTCAAAACGGTTTTCAAGACCCTTTCAGCCAAAACAGTCAAGTAGTAGGTTTCAAAACCGTTTTAAGACAGAGAACCGATTTTGCATAAATTGAAACTTGGACATCGAGGTCAAGACGTTTCACAGAAATTCAGAAATGCCATAGATACTTGCCTTTTACGTCATTGCGCAGAGGAGGTTAATAAATCGCACAAGCGGAGGCAGATAAATTCCACTACTTCCCCCCTAGAATCAGAAATAAAACTTCGGCAACTTCTGTCCATCCATTTTATTCACGTAGGAAACTAAGCTTAAAGAGACGTGATACAATTCTATTTGAAAAAATGGCGAAGAGCAGTGAACGTGGCACGATCTTGACACATTCAGAGGTTAGTACAGTTAGTCTGCAGCTTTCATCCGCCATCTTGTCTTGGGCTATAGCATAGAAAGTATTCTCAGTCTGAACCATTGAGGTAAATAAAATAAATAAATGTTTATTAACGTCTATGGTCTGAACCGTTCTCAGAACCGTTCTTAAACCCTTTTTGCTTGAAAACCGTTTGAGTAAAACGGTTTTAAGAACCGATTTTGATGTGAACGCAGCTTATGTAACTACTCTAAATAGGGTGGTGACAGCAGAAACAAGCATTTTGTGCATATATTCTTATTTGTAAAACTGAACGACAAAAAGTCAGAAAACAAGGAGAGTGAAAGTTATCCGCGGACGTGTACGGGGCCGTACCCCCCATGGCTAAACTTATTGTCAGAGAATCACTGTTTGATCCTATGAAGCACCACCTAAAGTATCAAAAAGGGCATCCAATGATAAATGACTTCGTGCACTAATAAAACTCACACATATATAGGAGTGTTACAAATATCTACCCCTTATAAGGGAGATCTATGGTACCATTCTTACAATTGAGTAGGGAGGTGGTACAGAGTTCAAGAAAGAGCATTCAAGTCCCACCGAGACATTTTGCATTAAGAGATATGGATTCTCCCGTCAATACCGACGTATGAGAGCTCAACTGTTCGATCAGCTGAGCAACCTACTCTGTGAGTTAGAGTGAAAGTGGCTGAGTAGACCAC
>JAAAKL020008283.1:0-16085 GCA_010016065.2 Carybdea cf. marsupialis auct. non (Linnaeus, 1758)
TGGTTTTAAATTTAGATCGGAAAGTCTTATTTCAATTGGGGTTTTTTAAACGGGGGGCCCCAAAGTTGGGGCATTTGTCTTAGGGGGGGGGGGGGTACGAGGATCTGAAGGAAATTGTTGGATGGTATGTTTTTGCACGCACACTAGAACAAAAAAGGAAGTATTTATAGCTTATTTTGTTGTCTCTTATGTGGATGACACATAAGAAGGATATCAGTATTTCATATTTCGGGAAGGGTGTTGCAAGAGCTGGTTTGCTGACTTAGAAGCTGTTGTGAGTACGTGAAAAGATTAAGGAGCATTAATGTAATCCATGCACTGCTCTGGAAAGACCTTATATGAGTCATTTTTTAATTTTTTTTTATTATTATTGTTATTTTATTTCATCACGCTACACCGAGGAGCAGATTTTGCTCGTTGGAACATGTGCGTGTAGGTACATTCCGTCCGACGGGCTTCTTAAATTTCCGTCTCCCCAATTTCCCTCACATGGACTGGGTGGACCCCGTGACTATGGTAAAGAGAAGTTGTCAAGCTTCCCAGCGCTGGAGTCGAACCCAGGTCAGTGGTTTTCAAAGCATGCTTTTAGACCACACGGCCACACGCTCCATATTGAAAGAGTTCTAAGAGTGACACTTATTTTTACCGGTGTTTCTCAATCCCTTCCACGTCCCTTAAACTCTCAGCAATCGCCCCAGTGGTCCTTACACATTTCGCCACTTCAGCGTTTTAACTCGCTATTGAACAAGGTTAAGATTGAAACAAGAGAGGTCAAACATTTTCTGTAGTTTATCAAATAGGTTTAATAATGATCATCAACTTGCTTAGTTAGCTGAAACTATTTGAATAAGAATTATGTATATATTCCCATGTTCTTCTATGTTGTTATATTTCAAATGACCTTCTGAGTGGGCTGATCTTGTAAATTGAGGAAAACATGAACTTTATGGCGTACAAGGGATTCAGTGTAAGAGGCGTATTGAGAATGACGTAAGTGGCATCTTGTGTGGTATCGGTATAGCCACTAGTTCCTTGACAACTCCCACAAAAAGCTTTGAAGCACCTCGTCCCCAAACAGTCAGTAAATGGTGAGGCGCACCCTGGAGCCTGGCATCGGAGGCTAGGATGCGGAAGGGACCACTTTGCTATTCATTGGATTTTATCCAACATAGAAGACATCAATAAAATGGTCATTTTTGGCATGACTGATTGCCAAGAAAACAATGGTAGAGGAATTTGTATCCATTTTCAATCAGCAGATGACAAGTCGCTATGCATTTAACGTAACTGTACACAAGTCTTTATCTCAGTATGTTTCATTTTAGAAAGGATAGAAATAGCAGAGAGAATACGGAAACTATTCTACACAAATGAAAGATGAGGAGATTTCGGAATGACAAACCGTATGAATTTCATTGAAATGGAGGCAATTGGCGGGAAAATCTTATACTTGCTATTAACTTTAGTCAGATGGGATTATTTGATTAAAGATGTTAAAATGAAATTATAGTGGCAAAGAAACAGTTTGCAAACATGGCGTGCCACTCTAGTCTTTGGCTGCCACCTCTTAGTCCAAAGGAAGCTGCTTTTAAGCTCAAGTACTGTCCTTGTCTCATATTTTTAACGAATGTCTCACCGAGTATAATATTTTATTATTTGTGAAATATTTAGATGATTCCTGCTCCAGATGACATGGATATAGATTCAACATCTGCTCTCTTGACGCCGTCCTTGTTATGGTATTTGTGTTGTTCTTTGCCACCTTGTTACACTCAGCCGGACAGACATTTGCAGAATCAGTACGACAGTGAAGACCATAGTGAGGTAAGAGATAGAGTAACTCAGTAGCTGTATGAATTTTTGCGATAGAAATATATCGTTGGCCGAGCAAGATTTGGGATGTTGAAAAGTTTACAGATAGCTGTTGTTAGTAGTTGGTAGCACACTTTCGAGCCACAACATTTCTCGCGAAGTAAGTCGTGTAAATATCTAGTGTAGTATACAGATAACTCAGAGGATTTGACTGACGTAAAAGTGAACTGGTAAGACGTATTCCATCTGTGGACGAATAGTTAACAAAAGTTAACCCTGGCGACGAATGACCGCAAACCTACGCACGTAGATGGGACCAGTAGGTAACAGGTATCATGTATGCAAATGCTTCACACATATCAGTAGTGGTATTGATAACAACCAGTGTACTTCAGATATAAAGACGAGTGGTTTATACACCTCAGTTAATGGATAACGTGCCACACACAAGCCATAATTTAAACATACCTGAGCTAGTTAAACCACAATGATAACATACTCTATTTCTCTAGTCGTCACACTAGCTCCCAATCCCCCGTCCGGTGGATATCAACATCCACCTCTACTCATTTTTAGAGACCAGCCTCTCTGCGCCATTTGAGTTGACCTTAGAAGAACTGCAAACTGTCCAACGGTAATTGAAAGTTGCGAAGTATTATGGATAGTAGATGATTTTATAATGTTATGTTTTGTCAAGGTATTAGACAAATATGAAATAGGGATGCGCACTCGTAACCCAGGCAACCAACGTGACCCACGTATGACTCATTGACAAGTCTTGCAACTATGATTTTTACAGACGCAATTTGTGTATCGGACAGTGTCAGTCCACCCCTCAATTTCACTATCAACATCCAGCTTATATAGGTGTATCAGCCAATTTCTGTAGTACAGAGAATAGCTCATTTTTGCCTGAAAAATGTCGGATTTGCCTGAAAAAGTGTGAAAAATGCGTTAACCAGGAGGCCTTCAATAATCGGCATTTAATCAATAAGCGTCCCAGATTTCTGGCACTGCATCTTGCTTTGTGGAATTGTATCGCAATTGTTTTTATTTGTAAATAAAGAAGTTTTATTTTCGTTGTTTCATCGTTTGGCCGCTGCCCGAGAAAAGGGCGAATACCAGAAAAATTCGTTTGTTTAACTTTAGGGGTTGCAGCCCCGATTTGTGCAATTATGTGTGTGAATATGCATTAATTTCTTGTATCTTTTCCCCGTAAATTAAGGATAGATACACGTGGAATTTGCTGTATAACAGTGACAACCATGGTTTGAGTATGAACAGGTTAGGAATGACTTTCTAACAAATATCGATTTCCTTTTTGTTGTTTTTTGTGCAGTAGTTTGTTATGTTCTTCATTGAAGAGGCAATGACTTTGTTTAGATGCTTATCAGGTATCCATTTTGTGTCCAGAATAATCATACTGTTAATAGTTACAATAATTGACAGTGTAATTACTGCCACATGACATGGTTTTGATTATAACTGGGATCTCCCACATGGAGCACGTAGATGAGACCCCTCACGGTACAGTGCAATATTAACGTTGACGCTTAATGAGATCTGCTCGAAATATCGCTCTATTTTATTATGCATCATTCTAATCAATCTGCCAGCCCCCGGTGTATTATTTTGCAAGATTTTTCGAGTTAATGAAAGTAAAGTCATATATTATTATTTTGCTTTTACACTGTCATTGCGTTCTGTAAATAAATCAGAGTTGAATTTAGCTTGATTTGTAATATTGGTTTAGTGTTCTAGGTAGGATTATGTTTGATTCCAACTTTCCTGGATGGGGTAAAGCAACGGAGATTGGAGGAGTATGTTCTTGTGTTTTCTTTGTGCTAGATTGGGGACTGATTCGTATTAGGCGTACTTCCTCTGCGGTCATTTTAATACCAATGTTTGTTGAATACGATGTGTGTACACTTCCATTTACAGTTTTCAGTGTTGGAAGTCAATAATATGATAAATGAAAGACCGTACTTACTTAACTTAGGTTACCATTTAGTTAAGATGTTACCTTAAAAGATATGTGTCTAAGCTTCTCGTATTAGCATATGCCAGGTCTGAATCGAATCGGCGTTATATTTTCTGGGTAAGCATGCACTAAATGTAACATATAGTTAGTCTAGCCGATTGCTGTAAGGAAAAGTATAATACCTTCTGCAGAAGTAGTACTCAAGGACGCGAGAAATGCAGAAGTGGACCAGTTTAATTGTAGTGTTTAAGTAGTTGCGTTGTATATTTTGTGCAATACATGTATTCATTTTTATACCAACTTTATACTTATTCTTTCCCTCTCCACCTCTGAAACGTGTAGATATGTAAGATATTTCACCACCACATATTCTTATTCTTTTTCAGATTCAAACATAAATGTATGGATTATAAAAGCCCCAATATATCATTATTTCGATTCAGAAGTGGATTGCTACTTGCATTGACGTTGGATACAGCATGGCAGTACGTGTGTTTGTAAATCGATTCCAACTCACTTGTTTTATTAAGAGTACAGTAGCTTCATCCTATTCTGTCTACTTTTAAGCGCTTTTCTTCTTTTCTCCCTCGGCCATCTTAACCATTCCTGTCATCCTCACCCCTCTCTCTCTCCGCCTCTCTTGATTTGAACCTCTACAACGCTTACCAGCAGCCATTGAGCCCTTATGCTAATGTTCATGCCTCCAGCAGCGATCATTATTTTTCTTAAAGTGTGTGTCTTTTGAGACTTGATAATGAGTGTCAGTGTTAATATCATCACCATTTCCAAAACAGTCATATCATTAGCAGTGGCCAACTGTTAAGCGAGACTACAATTCTTTGGTGTGTAATCTGTCCAACACTGAACTAAATCCAGAAGGTATAGAGAGCTAAGGAGACGTCTATAGTAATTGATTTTTTTGTCTCCGTTTAACGTCTTTTTTCCCATACATGGGGTTTGACAGTGCCCATATACATGGGACTTGTTACTGGAGCATAGAGCACTTTAAGACTAGATGCACTTCCTGACATCACCAATGGTTATTCCGGGATTTGAACCCTGACCCTCTTAACCCTCTAGATCTGAAGATCAGGGAGTTATCCACTAGACCACAGCGGTTCTCATGGTCCCATTTCCTATGGTAAAACAGCCGTGACAGTTTAAAGTGCCACAATATTTACAACCCAACGATTATACGCCCAACCACAAGAACGAAATTCAGACCCACGACCACTCCTTGATCTTGCAGTCACGTTGGCGCCAGACTCCAATAATTTCTGAACATATTACACGTGAACATATTACTTTTACGTCTTACCGTATTGAGACTTTATTGGATTTAAGTAGACTAACGTCTGACATGTTGATCCCAATGACATCCGTGACGATGATGGCGTGGTTGCTCGTTAAGGAGTGTGTTCCTCATTCACCTTAGCAGCAAACATCTGGATACTTCGAGTCGTATGTACTTTCATACGCACCTTTCTGTTGCTATTAGGATTAGATGCTGTAGCTCCTTCAGACTTTTTTTATCCTCCGCAAAGTAGAAATCAAATAGCGGTTGTTAATTTATTTGACCTATACAAGGCCTTAATTTTTTTTAACGTATCACGGCGTTGCTTTAATGATATGTTAATCGTAGGAACTCCTCATACTCATAAAAGGTAAATTGGGTTTACGATTTGACAAAACAATGACTAATCGAGTACTCGACGTTGGCTATTTCCAGTCCTTTCCGCGCCATTTGTGTGACCTCTATTAAATGGTTTTTTTTCATGGCTGGCATCCCTTTTAAGAGAAGAAGTTTCTTATAAAGCTCTTTGAGGGTGCGTTGTAGCTAAACATATTGCCAATCTCATTTTTCCAGTATACTTTACTGTTCCGTATTAAACTTATATTGAAGTGGTTGAACGTGGAGCGGAGCTGGATCGACTTAAGCAATCGACAGGCACGTTATTAGGACGTTTCAGCAGTAACAGATAATAAAATTCTCTTATGACTGTAACGCTTAAGTTCATCGCTTTCCTTTTCTTCTTCAATTTTAGGGACTCTTCTCAGAGATTTGGTGGCCCATATGCGTCTCTACGAGAATTGGAACCAGTACCATCAATGATTATAGGTATGCAGTATTGATTATGAATGCAACTAAGTCAAATAGTCACTATGCATCAAACTGAAAACGTTGTCTAGAAGGCTATCACAATTCGCCATTCATAAAGAGTTTTATGGATGTACCAGCTCACATTCTTTGGCTTCAGTTTTGTTCTAATGTTCACATCCCCTTGATGTAAGGTTACATGGTTACTTCTCTTTGTATGTGAGAGCTAAGTGATGTATAGGATCAACAATGCGGGGCCCAAGTGTTTGCCCTTGGCGCACACCTGTGTCGAATGATTAGGTCATCGGAAACTAACTATCGCATTGTTAGCTTATAAATCTTTCGAGTATGAATATAGTTATCGAAGTGTTTCAAAGCCGTAACAGGGTTCCCTTTAGTAGATAAATTTTACATGTTACCATGTGGTGATGAAGTGTATTGACAACATGGGGAAGCAGGGAGCGCCACCCACTGAAAAGTGGTGTAAACACGCAAGTAAAACAAGCAAAACTGGGAATCTAGGTATTCTCCCAGCCAATGTTAGAAATCACGCCCTCGGAAGCGTTGTGTAGCAAATAGCAAATTGCGTCCCTTATTATCTGAATATGCCAGATCTTGTAGCAGACCTATACTCACATTAGACTATAGGTGTGAAAGAAAAACAGCTGTATTTTGCATTTTTTTCTTACGATTTGCATTATCATTATCGCAACTTCATGCCGCAACTCTCGCTAGTTCAAGATATTTGTAGAAAGCACGATCCAAGAGTCAGCAGATCAATTTCCTAATCTAATCTCCATATCGTAAACTCCAACATACAATCACCATCACCGTTTGCGTCTAACTTTACAATGAAACGTACTCTCATGTAACTATTACAAAGAGAAGAAACTAAAAGTATTAACCAATCAAATTTAAGTATTAAAATATCGAGTGACAAAGATAAGTCCTCTCGGCATATCCATCTCGAACGTAACCACAGCCCAACCCCATCTAAGTGTTTCCTGACCTCAATAGGTGAGAATCAAACCCACAATTATGTACTTATGTATTATATCTGAATGTATCTGAAAGTGTAAAACTCTTTAAAATTCAAACATCTTCTGTTACCTAAGAAGGGTATCTAACCAGTCCCTATTCCTTATAGGCCCTAATTACAAGCTACTGCCTAAGAAGACCTTCTTTTCCCATAGATGTTACTGACTGCAATGAAACCCCAATACCAGAATACAACAGAGCTGCCGTGAGCAGTTACTACATGCGACGAAAGTATTATAATAGTTGAACCTTTCTCACAGGCGCAGATTTCAAGCACGACTGCAAAGAGCTGCTGCTTGTGAAACACCTACAAGTCAATTTTCACAATCGCAAAATTGTTACAGTCCCGTCTAAGCTAATATTTGCGTTCCTCCTCGGTGACAATTGATATCATGTGTAATTGGATGTTTCCCGCCCTTTCACAGCGTAAAAGAAAAATTCATGCCTTGTCCTCGCCGACTCTTTATGGAAGTGTATTACTAACGTAGCGGGACTGATAACTGTGTTCCCACTTTTACAGCCGTCAAAATTTAGGATTACGTTGACGTTAGCCCGACAAAAGCGTTCAATGCCTAAGCATTTCGTATGCCATTAAAGTCTTTTCCACTTTTTATTAAGGAATGCCAAACATCGTGTACCTAAGGTCCACTGGTCGTAATGTGCATACCGGGTTACAAGTGGGGGATAGCACCCCGGAGAAGCTGAAGTTGGATTCTGACTTTTCAAAAGCAGAGGTTCTCTATAAAGGTGCTATAACAGATGAAGTAACACGAGTTGAAGTAAGTACGTCCTCTGGTTTTAAGATAGTCAACACCGCATTTCTCTTCTTCATTTACTGTCGATAATTGTTAAGCATCTCCTTTTACAGAAGGCTTGTGGATATTGAAACTCGAAATAAACGGATAAAATTTGTTACTTATTTCATATTGTAACAAACTCTGTATCGCAACTCGTTTGATAGTGGATTGGTGCAACATCAGAACGGAATCTTGTATGTGATTCATAAAGTATATGCTGATCGAGTTTTAGCACGGATTCTGGCGGAAATATGCCTATGTTGGGGTACAGTTGTAAATTGAAGAGGTATTTAGGCCAGACAATACACTTTCTCAAGATATTGCATTACAACCTCCATATAGTACTTAGTGTATTTATTAGAAATCTGTTGCTCTGATCGATGGCTTTGCATTAGTTTCCAGCCCTCTGTTTATCTTTTGTCTCTGTCAGGAACCAGTCATTTTGGAAAGGATAAGGCTTGTTACGTTCCGGGCTTTTTCTTTTTTCCTCCATAGGTGACCGGTTGACTTCCGATCCATGATGTACCCAAATAAATAGGTCTTTTTTTAGGTTTATCTGAAAGTTATACTAAAATCCAGAGGGGGTTTCTCTTTGATTAAGACGCATTAGGAATCAGCCGGATGTGGGAAATGGAAGTGAGAGTGGTGTTTGAGTCAAAATGTACATTTTTACTAGAATACTCGATTATGTTGTTCTCGGTTATATAGAATTTTGTTTTTTCTAACAATTTATGGATATTACCTCTTAGATATATATTTATGACGGATTTGATATTATGACGCCGTATCTATTATGATATCATATTGTCATCTTGCTTTAGGTATGGGGATGTGGTGGAGTGCGTGCATCTGTGTCACAACAGAAACAAAAAGCCTGGGATAAGCGGGAAACTGAAAAGAGAGGAAAGGTGAGTGAAGAAAGCGTCGAAAATTGAGTACCACAAGGCATTTTAAAAAAACTGAAAAATCTAAACTTGGCACTGCCTTTTGTGATTACGAGCATGCCTCATTGCCTCCACTCTCTGGTTTTCATGTAACTGAACAGCATTAACTTACTAGCACGGATAACGCATGATAAGGGAACCTCAAAACTAGTCTAAATACAAAGGACGTCGTATGCTATTTCTTTATTTCAATTATTTTTGAGAGCTCCCGCAATTTGTGTGAGCTATCGTGATATGAATGAGCGTTGAGTCTCGACATTGACCGGTTTTTGGCATCGCGGTTTCATAGATTTTGTCTTATCATTAAGCCGTGCCGTAGCTGTATATCTTCTTCCTGTATTACGGTAATAGGTAAAGCCATGAGTACCAGAATCCTGTGTGTAACTATTGTTACCTCCCGGACTCGTCATGTCCATCACAAATCAAGATTGCGTGGCATACTCAAACGATCCATTTTTGGCTCATTTTATATATCTTGAGGTGTATCTGAGCCATGTGCGGATACTGGTGGGGGCATTGCCTCGTTTAGTATTAATCCGTATTTGATTATTACAACATTACGCATTGTCATCGAAACTGCCATGCACATAGCACGATCACAAGTTGTACATACAGCTTGGAGGAGGATACAACAATGTCGCATTACCAAAGTTTCTGCTACTAATCTAGTCCACAGTGTACTACAAAATAGGACACCAACAAAAGTCGAGGAGCATGCGTTAATGTTTCGATGTTTACACCCTTTGTGACTGCTCTGCACTTTTCTTCTTTTCAGTATAAACTATCCAACGAAAGGATACAACGTAAGGTAGTGTTGATCATTGAAGTTTCTTGTGGAAACCACCGCATTAACATCATAATAAATATTTCTTTTCCAGCCAAAATTACCCAAGCCATTAATACGCTCAGTGGCAAACATAGATGTGCTTAGTCAGTAAGAAAACTGCGTATTTCGAATGTAGATTGTATCCAAGTTTAGCACTACTGACGAATACACTGATGATGTCACTTTTCAATCAGGATTGTATTCAATACCTACTTTTTATGTGTAAACACATATTGTAAACATGCTTTTGGTCTTTCGATGTTTTTTGCAGGTAAAACTACCAGGGCGATGGGAAGACAATCCTGATCGATCTATACTCGAGATGGGTGGCGTACGTGTATCTCACAGTGAAAGACAGGATATTTAAGGAAGAAACGAACCGTCCACTCTTTTATCGTGTGGTCAACTATATGGATGAGTAAAAAGTAAGAAGAAAACGAAACACAACACACAACACAAATATAACAATTATGTGAAAATATGTTTACATAACCGAAAAGAGAAAATGTGTAGTGTTAGAAGGCCATGCTGACTTTATGTTGGTACTAAAATGTGAGAAAAATAGTATTTGCCACAGAGTTTTTATCGTAGTTCTGATCAAGCAAATGCTGAAAAAGAGATAACTTCTGAAATCGTATTCTGAATCGATGATGATGATAATGATGATCATCATCATCACCACCATCATCATCATCACCAATCATCAATCATCATCATCATCATCACCAATCATCACCAATCATCATCAATCATCATCATCATCATGTTACGTGACGTAGATGGTCGTAGGTGCACTTTGCTGGCATCTCTCATGGTCTTCCATTTTTTACGATCTCTAGCGGTTCTTGCAGCCTTGGTCAGGGTCATACAAGTCTATGTTTCAATATCCGTTAGTCAAGATGTCCTGGGTTTTCCTCCCTTACTGTGCCGGGAACATGTCCATGCATAATAGTGTTGACTAGGTTCAAATCGTTATTGTGACGTATAATGTGTCCAAACCATTGTAACTTCCTTCTTTTAGACGTTGATAACAGCGTTTCATAGTTTCCTGCTTTTTGCACGATGTCATTTTTTAAAAGCTTTTTAAAGCACCACATTTCGAATGAATTTATCCTCCATTCAGATTCTGTATCGGTCGTTCACCATTCACAGCCGTGTGTCATAGTTGATATGACAATTTTCCCCATAAACCTTGGCTTCGTCTTACATCTGGTACCCTCAGGTTCATTCAAAGTACATTAGTTGCCGCAAATAATGTGATTTCGTAAGTTTATAGTTTTGTGAAGTTCAAAGTTTCATTCGATCTATAAGAATGCATGTTGCAGAAATTCGCTATGATTCCGCTACACGCCGATTCGCAGGATGGTTATTTGAATCCAGTAACACTCTCGATCTTAAGAGGAATGTATAAATATATTCCGTTTTTACATGTAACGCATTAAAGTAAATTCATGGTAACTAACAATCTTTGATCCGCGATCAGCTTGACAATCTATACATCATACGCTTCTTACAATCCGTTATCTCTTTCTCTCAACTAAAAACTCAACCTTTATAAGAAAACTTATAATCAAATACTTGCAATTTTTTCTACGTGAGCTACATCATATACATTCATTCACATTTATTAGAAAAATACTCGAAATGAACCACAGGAAATTCTAAACTATGACAATTACAGATAGATATGTGACCAGAACGCTTATGACGTCAAAATGCCCTCACGAGTTCCCTGGTATCCGATAACGAGGATTCTCGGGCGTTACTCATGGGAATTTGCACAGGCAATAACCGAGCAACACAAAGATTATGAGGACTGCGAGTCAACATGAGTTCAACGTTTCAAGACACGTACTACAACAATACATGAATAAACATAAAAGTAGCAATATTTTCCGACAATACGCATTATCCACAAATTACAATAAGAAAAACTCATTAAACTCTAAGAAAGGTTGCAAAATTCTGATAAACGATAAACAAGGAACTGAATGTTACTTACGTCTTTGGCTAACATCACAGGAAAGCATACAATGAAGATATTCCAAATTAGCAGTGTTTAAACATGCACAGGTTAGTTTCGATACAAATATAGGTTAGCTTCTATACAGAGACAGGTTGGCAAATTAACATGAACAAAACAACGCAGTAAAGCAAAAATTTATAATTACTTTTGTTCAGTTTTGT
The DNA here is from genome assembly GCA_010016065.2 of Carybdea cf. marsupialis auct. non (Linnaeus, 1758). Classification (NCBI taxonomy): domain Eukaryota; kingdom Metazoa; phylum Cnidaria; class Cubozoa; order Carybdeida; family Carybdeidae; genus Carybdea; species Carybdea cf. marsupialis auct. non (Linnaeus, 1758). The sequence continues at coordinate 11,684 of JAAAKL020008283.1, forward strand.
TTCTGAACCGTTGTTTGAACATCAACATTAAATGTTGCTTAGCAACGCCGGCTCATGACGCAGTTTCGAATTTAGAACGAAAGGGCCTCGTTTGCCACATGGTATTCACTTTTATTAATGCAGATGTTGCTATACCAGTATGTTAACTCGTTAAAGGATTGTAAATCATTATTGATCTGGCTTCCAAGATATCTGAAAGCGTTCACATGCTTTATTTCCTTTTTTAAAATCGTTATCGGTTGGTTGAAGTTGATACTTTTGTTCTCAGTGACCAAAATGTTACTTTCTCGACACGTATACCCATCCCGTACTCTTGTTGCTGTTCTATCTAAACTTTCAGTGAGAGATCGTAAATCATCGTCGCTATCAGCAATCAGATCTATATCATCAGCCAATCATAAGTTACACACACAGTTATTTGCCTTCCATTGACTATCACTTTACTATTGAAACTTTTCTAAAGCTTTTATCATGATAAACTCTAGGAATTTGTTGAAAAGAATTGGTGAAAGCAAATGTCCCTGTCAAACACCCACTTTGGATTTAAACCATGTAGATGGTTTGTCGCCAATAAAACCATTTTGAGACGTAAATAATTCTCACGAAGCTATCTTACAATACGAAGGGGATCTCAAATACCTCAAATGCATATAAATCCTTTTACCTTCATAATTTGTAGTTTGCCATCAGTTGAAATAGCTCAAGCGCCAACGTCAAGTTTGCAACCTCCAAACTTCACAACCTGCTCACTTTCGTATCAAATGAAGATCATAGCAATATCAGGTAATAGCTTTTTGGACCTAGGAAATGCCCCGTGTACTTAAAAGCACCATGGCTTTGTGAAGTTTCTCTTCGATTTGAAAACCAGATTAAGAGGTCCATAGAGAAACATTTCGGTGACGTGACCCCACTTGTAAGAGACTAGCCACAATTAACCATACAGACCATGTGCCTTTCATAAATTGAAGCATTGTAATATACTGATTTCTTGCCAATGCGAGAAAGGCTATGTTAACTGCACGACTTTAAAGTTCGTAGACGGAATTCAGCAGCATTTGGCCTCTGGTATCAGCTCCTCCTAAGAAACAGCCACTTAGGTTTTAAAAATCCAAAAGTGCAACTAAGCAATGTAGCTCTGCCATAGTCTTTTCAACGGGTCTTTCGTTTCTCCACTCGGTGCTGCGGACTCTGAAGGGCCAAAATAAAACCGATTTGGCAGTCCATTGGCTATTTTAAAAGTACTGCAGGGTGTAAGTACTATTCCTCCCGTTTCGTTTTCCATTCTATTGAATGTAATTATGCGCAGAAACTGTACTGATTCCCTGTGATTCAATTATTTTCAATCGTGTCAAGCATCGTAGCGCGCTTTGTCTTTATAGCAGCAGTATGGAAACTCTGGGCCACGGGCGCAGATCGCTGTAAGAATGAGGGGGGACAAAATTAAACATGGACAATTTGACATTTCTGGGTCCATAAGTGAGGGGAATAAAGCAGCTGTTGTTCCCCTATCCTGAAGAGTGACGCGAACGAGTCCCCCCCCCCCCTCCCCCCCAACCCCCCCCCCTGGTCCGGGGCTGCCACAGGGCGGGTGGATTTTTTGGGGCGGAAAAAAAGGAAAGGGTATGGGAATGAGGCGGCGTAAAAGCCTACCTAAGACTAACATGGGAAATTATAGGACGATTTACAGCGCAAAAACCGGGACTCAAGAGCCGACATTCGAAAATGTGTTAATTAGTTTTGTGTCCAGTCTTACTCGTAAGAAGCTGACCTCATGCTGTAGTACCTGCCTTCCACCTCACGTATACATAACAATCCTGAAATGGTATTGGCATGACTTATCAATGCCGAATGATACAACAGTAACTGTCTCTATAAATTCATTTGATTTTAAAGCTAATATAAAACACATATCTCTTTTATGTGTACAGTATTTACAAAACTACAATGTCGTCAAAGTTCGACTGACAAATACTTTCATGCATCGTGAGATACAATAAACTTAACACTAGTGTGATACATAAAACTGATAAAAATACATACCTCTTGAATTCGAGCTGTTGTAGTGAGTTTTAAACGTCCACGTACTAAAAATTCTTAACTCCCACGGAAATCCAGTGCATTTATAAACTACTCTAAAACGTGCTGGTATGCCTGAAAAGTGGTATAAAAGTTCAATAATAGGAAAACAGCACTTTCTCTGAATTACTGTTAGATGGGCAGGTGTAAGTACTCAAATTAGAAAACGTTATACACGTACATTAAAAATCAAAGAGGAAAATATGCACTTGGTGAGCTCAAATATAAAAGGAGAAAAAAAAATTACTCAGGATGAAGTTTAGCATTGAAGATTGGGCTGGTCCCAACAGTAGCCTTGGGAGTTGGAACTGAAATTAACAAAGGGGAGGGGGGAAGCAACCAATGCTTGATAGCTAAAATAGCATTATATTAAACCTGAGGAAAGGAATGCACTAACACGTAATGTAAGGGCCTACTAATTTTTGGATACAAAGCATGGTGTGAGCGGTACAATCGTAGCTCGCCTGGAGAATACACCACTAGAGTGTTTTATATGAACAAAAAATGCAAGATTGTTGCACCATTACAAATTATATAAAATGAATTTAAATGGCGAACTCAAACAGCAATAATGGGGCTGTCCTCATGTGTGCTGGCTATGATATAATTGTATTTCAAATAATTTGTTGCTCATTGGGTAGGAGGGTCACTACTTCAAGCAAATAGTTGTAGAAAACATATCAATAAGACCCATGGGTAGTAACAAATAGGGACACTGTTATCAAGACCGAGTAAACAGATAGACACCTAATAGACAGAATTTCGCATGAAAATATCCGTTCATATCAATGGCAAGTCCAGTGGGACACGACATGCTTCCATTAAGGGCTTGCTATTTGTTGCGGCAAGTCTTGTTAAAACTCGTTTCAGGTGAGCGATACTTTAAATTTTAACTGTTTACTTCTTGACATTTTAAACAAAAAAATTGCATGCGAGGGGCTTCGCTCTCCCCCGTCTACGGGCCTCGCCATGACTCTCATTAGACACGGAATCAATGTTCATTTGTTTTCTATCTTTATTTGCTGCTAATACCATTTAATCCTTATTATCTGCTTGAAACGTACAGATTACAAGTAACACGTGAGCATACCTATTGACCAACCTGGCTTACCTTTGAAACTTACACGTGTCACGTGCCGGGAGAAACGTGTCTATTTTTGACTCACAAACACCTTCATGAAAGATTAGACTCCGCTGAAAAACAACTCAGGTTGCAAGCTGATTTCTAACAACCAATCGTTGAAGCTTTCTTTTCTATGAAATCCACGCAAACTCTGCATAAAGCACAAATCTACTCATTCATGCTGAAACTATTTAAGATGCGCCACAGCGCTGTACTTTATAAAAGAATTGATACTGTACTCAAATGTATACAGATGATCTCTTCGGTACTATAGAAAAACGTCTCCATCTGACCATTGTTAAGTCAATCCACATAAATGCAAGAAAACTCTTTCTTTGCACACCGAAAGGGTTTGAATTGTCATATATACTTACGAACACTGATTGGTCAAAACACATCAGACATCCTCAATACTTATTGGCTCGCTTAGAAACAGATGAGAATAAATGACGTTCTCTCCTTTTCGTAGGTCATTCTGACTATTTATATCCCCAGGAGAATCTGCCTAAAACTGCTTGTAGACACAAAAAGTGATTCCGTTATTTCGTACTATCCTGATGCTCTGTGCCATTAGCAAATCTTTCTGATATGCAATTTTTGATGTTGATCATCTTGGCAAGATGCCCCCCACCAGTAGCCGTAGCCCTAACCCTAACCCTGTGGAAAAGGTGGTGGGGGGATGCTGTCTCTAAATGAGGCGGTAGGAGGTATCTGGAAAAGTGCCGTAGAGGGCACGAAGAAGGAGGGCCTTTAATTTCGAGAGCAAAGTTTTAGGAAAGAAAAGAACATATGGAGTTTCAAGAAAAACTACGAAAGTACATATATATGTAGTTTACACCAATGCCTTTTCGTCACTGAATAGCAGCCAAAACGAAAAACCGTTTGCATACATTAAGCTAATCAAAATGTCAACAGTATTGTTTTATTTCTTGAAATTGCATCCCAACGCAGAAATTAATGCACAAGTATCTGGCAAACGACAGAGAGAAATGGGACTTGTAGTACCGTGTTCGTATGTAATGACCACAGGTATTAGCGAGAGGTAGTGTCAAATCGCGATACTCGTGAAAATGGTGTAAAGTTCCGCAACCACCCACGTGGTTACTACGCCTTTCCCTAGACGCATATTTTCCCGCCTACAAACATGAATAAACTATTAGTAATTTTCCTTCTATTATCCGACTCATACTTATGTAAATTGTC
>JAAAKL020008284.1:0-16085 GCA_010016065.2 Carybdea cf. marsupialis auct. non (Linnaeus, 1758)
CTTTAAAAAGAGTGTCCTTACATATTTTCATAGTCTCGTCGAGAGGGATGTTAGTAAATAGGGATTTTATGTCAAAAAGCCCCACCAGGAGTCTCTATAGCAATTATACAAATATATTTATACAAAAATATGTATCTAGTGATCCAATGGAAGATAACAATTCAGTTTAACTAACAAATTTCAGAATACTATAACTGTTAAAATACATTAAGATTAGCTGAAAATAAGGGAGGATGGGAGGCCCGATGTTCTTCAGTTGCTAAAGCCTAGGTAAGGTAAGGCATTTGCTGTATTATTGCTGATTTTAGATGTTAACACACATGCTCGACAAGAGGAGATACTTGAAGTTGCACGTGTTGAAGTCATGGTCGTCTATCGTTTTTTAGTTTCATCTCAACTGACCCAAAAACTACTTGGTAGCAAACCCAAATAACATAAGATGGTGTCAGAAGTGCGATGTAGCATTTTCACAATGGCTTCAGTTTAATCAGGGTCTGGCTTTATGCCCTCCGAACTTTAATGGTATTCCTGCTAAACTCACATTTCTCAGGGTCTAAAGAGATATTTTCTTTCACTAATACTTTTAACGTCGCATGAAATCGTTTGTCATGTTGACACTGATCCTTACCAAGAATTATAGAGGTAGATATTAAACAGCAATATACAGTTACTCTTGTTGCAAAGCGATGAGTATATAACCGCTTTTCCTAGAAATAAAAAGGAAGCATATGTCGTAGACTGATATAAACAATGTAGGCACTGTCACCACTCAACAAAATAAGTAAACTCGTAAGAGAACTTAGTTTTGACATGTTTCATTAGAAAGGAGCATACTGTCAATTTTGAGTTTAAGGCTGTTGGCTTTGATGTCAATTAGATTGCAGCCAGCACCAAATATTAATTCTGATATGGCGTCCAGAAGAGTTTTGGTTAGAGTCTCTCTTCTTCCAAGTAGTATGTAAGGGGAAAGTAAGTGAGGGCAGTCACTTTGTGAAAACGGCCTAATTAGTACTTCCAATTTTCATAGGTTGTCGTTGGTAGGGTTAGGTGGGTCTCCCAAAAGAAGTTAGCTTCTGAGATCATCTTGGGTGTAGCCAATTGTGTTACACGACTGTCACAAATTGATTAAGAATCCGCCTTTGACACTTTGATTTTGACTATGGTAGTTAATGAGTGTTGCTAAAATTAAGATCAAGGAAGTCTGGACTCGATTAACATCTCACATAACATATGGGATGGGTAAACGTCACAGAGTAGGTGATCATTGAAGAATTGGGCTGTTGGTGTATGAAGGGCGATCAGGGCTACAAATTCGATCCACAAAATTTTGAATCATTGTTATTTTCTTTCAAAGGTTACCTCTCAAAGGAATTTACTCTAATTGAAGAAATGGCAGTGATTGGTCTCTGCCTCTATCTTCTAGCGTACCTCTGCTTCTTACGGTTAAAAAATAACTTCCGAAATCTCCTTCAAAATCAGCGTACATAAAGCTGGCAATCCATAAGGTAAGTGCAGGTAATGATCAATGTATACCTGTAATTCAAATTGTCTACTAGTATTAGTTGCAGTATTATAGTACCACGGTCATCTCTATTGTAACTTACGCCAGTGAAACTTGGAACAGCACACAAAAATGACGAAGAAAATTAATGTCTTTCAGCAACAATGTTAGATGAAATCCTTCACATTTGCTAAGGAGATAATGTTATGAAGGAGTGGTGCGTCCTACAGAGCACCTTAATCATGGAGAACTAGTTACTTAACCTAAAATTTGCTTTGCGAGAAATGCAATCAGAATGGCAGTACATCGGCATCCAATAACTACCCTTAGAAGGATGCTCCCTGAAGGGAAGAGAAAAAGAGGAAAGCCTCAAGTGGCGTTTAAAAGGGCCTTTAAAAAATTTCACGGTGAAAATACAGATCTCTTTAAATACACAGGAGCAGCTGCACAGAATAGATGAGCCTGAAGGATACTTCCTTCTCAATGTGCCTAGTTGCAAGGGAGACACTAAGTCCAAGTACATGAGTTACCTCCCTTCCAACTGCCTTTGAAAATGCACACGCCTTACATGTTTCCAGGCACAAATAAATTTTATAAAAAACAAATTTGTTGCATAGAATCTCGGAAATGTACTTACTTACCTGACCATATTTATCTCTCATATAACTGGTCACCTCATTTGTATAATCTGTAGATGAATAATATCACTAACCTTCCCTATTCATGCTACCCCTTTTCATTGATTTTCCTTAGGTTCAAAGGCGTGTAACCATCCTGTTCTTTGACCTCTGACCTCGATTTTGGCATGTCATGTTGAGCAAAATTATCAAACTTACTTGTCTTCTTTGTCATACCGAGATTTTCTTGTTGTACTGCTTTGCTCGCTTCGTGACTAGGGTCAAACCGCGTTTGGCTTCTAAGCGTTCCCCGTTACTTATCAATTTTAAAAGGTTTTGGCAACCTCCGGGTTTAACTACAGCCTGCCACTCCTTATCAATTTTGCTTATCCGTCAGGAAAATTCTGTTTGGGTTCAACAGAGAATAAATTGTACTTCTTATGTAGGCCTACCATGTTTTTATTTCTATGGTTATAATTTGTGATGGAAATAAAAATTGATTATCATAACCGAATCTTGTTAGTCTTCTTTTCTATAGTATGTTACTTTTTGCCTTTACCCGTTTGGTAATATTTCTCGCGGTTTGTTGTTTTTCTTTTTTCTTTACGCATTCTTTCCAAATCTTTCTTCGATACCTGTGAGTAATTTAGCTTTTTAAACCCGTCTGGCTTCCCAAGATCAGGTATAACCCCTCTGAAAATTAGTTCTCATTGACTTTCAATTTAGTAGAACCAGAAATTTAGTTGTTATCCATAGTAGCACTCGTTCTAAAATGGGTGAAACATCAATTCCTGTGATAGTGGCACAATATCACAATCTTTACTCTGAGCTATGATTGCATATGGAGACTAATGCTCTTTTGTAGAACTTAGTGGTTTTGTCAGATGTTGCTACTTATATGACGATTATTATAAGTCCCGGGATACGAAGCCTAAGTACCGTGAGATCAAAGATAGCGCCCTGCATATCTTCGTACTAGTAGTCGAATAATTGCTGGAGGGTAAATGAGGACGTGGAAATATTTACAATGATACGGAGTAATCTTTAGCTGAGTATATATCATAACAGGCATAATAACATCGGAATAATTTGATGTATTTATTAGAATGATTGATGTTATTATGAGACAACGATAGGTTATACACTGGGTCGTGATATAAAAAACAAAGGACGTTCTGAAGTAGAGGAGGTTTTAGCGGAGGCATAAGAATGGAATGGCAATGGGCAGGACACGTAAAGTTTAAATAACAGTTATTGGGCCCAGAAATGAACGCCCAAAGAAGTGGCTATCGACCCTTTTCTTGCCGCATATAAGTGTGCAAGCTTGAGAGGTAAATAAATTTTTGCAAACCTTTAACAAATGATGAAAAGATAGAATTCGTCTGCGTAGAAATTTATTATCCTGATAGTGTGAAACCAGTTCTACTAATAAACTGTTTTTCTTGAAAAGTAGCCTGCAGCAGATAGAGTTTTGACTTTCAACACTTGGAACCTGTCCAAAAGGTATTAGTCAGATGTGACGTAAGTTATTTAATCTGAGCTAGGACAGAAATTGTTATACGTGTTATGGTTTCAAGCTAGGTCGCCAATGTTTTTCCAAGATGCCAAAAAGTAGCAAACCCAATCATCAGCGTATTCAATCTTTATGACCATGGGGGTGTTAGCACGTAAGCTTACAAATAGATAAGATTTTTGAGGATGGTTCCTTTTCTCTTTTGAAATAATCGCATTTCAAATAACAGTCAGGTCTAAGACGTCAAATCTTGTACTATTTTCATCTAGGATATGGCATATTAGACCCTCCACCGAGTCTGATAAGTTTGGAACTTTAATCTTGCCCGATCTAACCTGTGTCTCTTGCACTCTACTAAAAGCTAACCCGCGAAATAAACAATTTTACTTCCTTAAAACATTGTCTTGAACTTACATCGCTACATTTAATACCTTATACTACATAAACTATACAGCGCTCCATACTTTCATAAAATATACGAATAAAGGTCTTATACCTAAATGACCCCATGTGTTTGCTAGCTATGAATACATACTTCTTGTCAGCAGAAAGGAAGCAGTTTGTAATTTGACAGCCGGATCAAATGTTTCATAAATCGAATGTCGGCTCTGACAATAAAATCTATAGTATTTGATGAAAAGACTTCTCAGTTTTTTCCATTTAGATAAACAAACGTTCAGAGATTTCGCCATAAAATACTGACTTGCTTTTAATTACTACATTAGGGTTTCGGAGAGTTGAATCTATTCCCATTAATTGCATATGTTGTCTTCGTACCAGTTTCTTTTTCACCCTTTCATCTATTACCCTTAGACCTTAACATCAAAGACAGCTATGATATGATCTTTTTTTTCATAGAAAAGCCATTAAAGAAACAAAACTAAAGAATGGCAGGAGTACAAATTTGGGTTTCTTTGATGGAAGTTCAAATGGATATGTAGAGACAATGTTAATTTATAAATGAGTCACGGAGGAAAGAAAAGTTTTGACACTTTTACAGGCTGATAAATACAGTTTGCTCACCATGGTGTCCTTTGAGCTATTCCACAAAAGAAGGTAAAAAGTAGGATATATGTATGTATTCTCAAACTGCATCCTCCATTTCAGTTTCTTTCTGGAGCGTTGTAGTTTTAGACACTAAAGTTTACAAACATAATCCTCTGATAAGCATGGCTTTACAGGCCGAAAGCAAACATTTTGCGTTCTCAAAGGCTAGTTCAGTGTTTTTCTATACTTACACTGGAATATACTAGTTTATGGTATTTTGAAACAAAAGTCAAGGTAACTAAAACCATGAGTCTGATTTAGGTATGAAGGAGATAACAGCTTTGAATCTTGAAAGAAACTCCATGCTTTAACAGCAGTGCAAAAGGCTAGTCAAGTATTTTACCACGATTCCTTTCCAATTAACATTTGCTCAAATTAAACGCATTGCTTTCTAAGAGATTGGTGCCCATTTTTGCTGTATATAATAGCACTATAAAATGATCAATGATAACTACCATACAGTCGGTAAGAAGCAATTGAAATCTAAATACTCAAGAACGTATGTTTCCCTCGGATGTTTGCAGCGATTGATTTAGGTAGTTTTAGTCTAGAATAAGCCAGTCAAGGTTACAAATAAAGCCGATTGGCCTACCGCCAAAGTGTATGAAATCTCAGGCTTGCTATGATGCATTCCTTCTTTCAATTGCTCATAGACCCATCGTCATTTAAAGTAGAAAATTCCATCAGGGTAAAATGTTTTCCCTTTTAACTCTGCCATACATCGTTCATGTTACAGTAAAAATATGCAGGAACACAGAGTATTTGATGATTAACTTTTGGTAGTGATTTTAAATTCCAAAAATTACCATCCAATTAAGACTTCGACGATCCAATAAACATATCAATTGAGCTGGAGTACCTGGGTTACAGTAACTTGCTTGAAATCATCATTTTCCGTTTAGCCTCCTGTTGCCTCTCTCTGAAACTAACTTCTACGTATGCTAGATATGCATAAGGACGTAAAGTAGAAACTTCCGTGGGTCGCAAAGGTGAATACTTTGATAAATTTCAAACCTCTATTTTTATTGGTATATGAATATTTCTGATGACAGCATTTAATTCTTAGTTACAAATTGTAAGCTCTAGGGTCGTTTGAAATCGAGCACGTCCGTATTCGGTTGGTTGTTGTGAGCTTGAAAATGATAATATTTTGACCGAAAAATTGATAGAGATATAGGATAAGGTTGCATCATTTAATCCCTTTTCAATTTCTGTTGTTGTTGTTATTGTTGTTGTTATTGTTGTTGTTATTGTTGTTCCGGGAGGAAAAGAACGAAATACATAAACATGTATGAAGCACTTTTTAATCTACTAACTGAAGGTACTGGAAACATTTAAAATCTAACACTCAGGGTTTTGTCGAGTAGCAATATATTTTTGGGATGGGATACGAGACCATCAGAGTTAAAGCTGGATTAAGGGACTTCAAAAAACCCTAAAATTCTAATATGGAAAAAGTACCATTCATCACTTTTGAATTTGGCGTTTTAATTCAGATTTCAAATTCACGTTATCAACGTCCTGTTGGTAACAAACGATTGTAGGTTTCAGCACTTTTGAAACATACAGTTCATCATTTTTTAGGTTTAGACACTGGATGTGTCATTAGTAAAAATATCCCTAATTATTTGAAAGTAAAGTCTACCTCAAAGAAAGTTATACAAGTCTACTGAGGCAAATTTGACAGCAACAAAAGAATATGAAGCCATTGGTGTAAATTCTGTTATGATCTCTCTATCAGGGAAACAAAGGTATGAAGTTACCGCATTTCATTATTTACCTCTTCCCAGCTTTTTTCAAGTGCTTAAAATTCCACTGATTAGGTACGAAGTCAATTATCTTCTTGCGTGCAACATAAATTGTCCCATATCAGACTTTTGGCTTTAGGGAAAAATGCATCACTTGACTGCACTATCTAAGTACGACACTTTGGTTATAGGACGACATATTATAAAAATCATAATGCAGAATTTCGTTATCAAGTGGCTAAAGAGATCAATGACATATATGCAACAGGAAAAAATTATAGTATTTCTGAATCGTCAACCATCAACTCATTGTAAGATCGTAAAATTGGAGACTCGTGTTACGGCGGGATAAGTGCCTCATAAAAAAGAGCGAAGTACGAACTCTTGCCTTCAGAAATTGATAGAAACGTCATTAATATGATAAAGAAAACGTCTGGTGTAGTTGTCAAATATTTGTGACCCATTATGGGTTGAGTGGTTTCAGGGTTCGAATCCCGGTGGTGACATTTTCACTTTTCTCTAGTATACCTTCAAAGTTGACATTTTGAAATCCTCTCTTTTCGATGAAGCTTCTTGATAAATAAATTGCAGCAGTCGGTATCATAAAAACTAACGACGAAAGTGCCATGGGTTAAATTTTGTGAGCACAAAATCTACAACAGCAAGGTCATTAAGTTGCATTGATTTCATACCAGACATTGTGGCAAACGTCTACAAGAGGGTTAACGACGCGATAAGTAGATTGCAAATACCGGCAGAACTCGTCATGAACATTGAGCAAACGCTTTTACTTGTTGATTTGATTAGCAAATACACTATTGAGGAAGGAGGTAAATCAGGAGTTTTGTATACAGGAACTGATGATCATAGGCAAATAAGTGGAACAAGTGGCTATTTCAATTTATTTACAAGAATGTAACAGCATCATCACGACCAAAATTTTGTTTTTCTTCTGAATTCCATAACACACAATCATTAGGCAAATGAAAGTACATTTATTGATGCTCTGAATCACATTCCTGTTCCATATGCGAAAAGAAAAAACAAGAGATGAATCTTCCCTAAGATGGCCCCAGCAATAAGTAAGTGGACTAACCATTTTCATCCCCTAGACCTTAAGGTCAATAAGGGTTGTTAAGAGTTTTTGCAGCCAGTACCACATATTTGAGTACTCGAACAGGATCCATGAGAAAAAGGCCACAGGAGATCGAAGTAGATGTCTGCATTTCGATCGTGAAGCCTATTCACTCAAAGTGGATTGTGAGGTTTTATGACTCCAAATCTAATTGATTTAATTGTGGATTGAGGCAATCTGGTGTAATCGTGAATCGGTAAAATAAACCATGCTAGATTCGTTTGGTTGATTATATTTTCGACTGAGGTTTGAAAAAAATATGATTATGTTCAATTACCACATTGTCGATTCTAAAACTTGAATGACCTTTATTCTTAACTTCGCGGTTGCGCAAATATCGTATTAACAGAAGCGTGCAAAAATCGGGGCGCGAAAATAAAATGAGAGCGAAATTTAAGGGGATTAAGGCACGTTCGCAAGGACGCTATCAACTTCCAAATTTGCCGTAGACGCTCAGAGAAACATTGCTAAAATGAACTTCCCACACTGAATATATCCTATTGGAAGTGTCTACAATCAAAAATAGAGACAACGTCATTAATGTGGAAGTTCAACTTCCTGCATGATGCTGCGGCTATACACCACCTAAATGCTACCACGCATATGATGGGATCAAAACATTGGAAAGCAAAATTACGTTCAGCCATAACCAATCTGGAGGAATGCATTAGAGAGGATTAAAACAAAGTTGGCATTGACTGGCAGGATATTGGAGTTGCTGCTACAAATTACAGGGTTGAAGGACATTTGGTGGTCAATACCCAGCTATAAATGGAATAAATTAATATTTAAGGCAATGTTATTTTTGTAACAGTCAACTGAGCTTCTCCTTGCTTTCACTCTACACATAGTTCAGCCACCTATTGCTATCACTTACATTTTCTGAAATTGATTAATGTTTCCGACCAACTGATCCTCAGGTCTCACTTCCTCATTCATCTCTCTCGTTGTTATCGCAATATGCCTTTTAACTAAATCAGTCAACTGCACTCTGGCTGTTCAATCTTGTTTAAAATACCAAACTCTCATACTTTTTATCCTTCCCCTTACAAGAATCCCCTGGTATGGCAAATGGCTCTGTTAAAGCATAGCCTTAACTTACTTGGTCCCACACAGTCTCATACATAACATTCATCTCAAATCATGAAGCATATGTAATTGACGCAATCCCCAATTTCAAAATTCTACCTAGCCTAGATACAAACATTTTCTTCTTCGCCTCTCTCTTTTTCTTTCTGTGGTTCTGTAGTTCCAGTAGCACCGAATAAAAGGCAATTTGTATTCTGCATCCCCTCTGCCTGTTTTGACGGCTATATAAAAGTATTCTGTTGCAAACTCGAGGTCTCCTCTCTATTAACGTGTCGTGGATAAAACTGATTTCATAACTCTACTGATTCCTCATATGCAAACTCTCCCAGCATGTCATGACATGATACAAGAAAATGCCTGCCTCTAACTTTCATCAACGCACAGGGTATCAAGCCCATAACTGACATGAGTACCTTTTAAAATTTCGTCACAAAATGCGTTTCTTCGTATTTGCCGCCTTGTATAGCAACTCCCTTAAATATCAATAAACCATCACATGTGGCATGTTAGTTATTGCCACTATTCATTTATTTCTGGGTAGATGCCGACGTTCTTGTGCATGTCGTTTTCTTATCTCTTCTGTCTTAAACTTCTCAAGTCTTTGTACTCTCTGCTACAAATCCTTTCTCTTGCAGCCAACTCCTTCTTCGTTCGCTGATAAAGGAATACGTAATCTTTCTAAAAGACAGTTATTTTTAGTTGGAACGCATGATAAATATAATAGAATTTCTATCCTTTTTTCACAAGAAGCTATGATCACATTATAGATACATTTGCACATTAAGCAAATTTCTCTCGAAGCCATAGCTTAATGTCATCTGATTTGCGTCTCTCTGAAGTCTGCAACAACTCCTCCGTCTCCTGTTCTCTTCATTGACTTAAAGCATTGCAGCACCATAACATGCCTTTGGTAACCCTTATTCTATAAATAGATAGACTACTAAGGGCCAGACAGCACTACTGGATTTATATAGAAGTTTGTAACACTCTACTTTCTAATAGTTTCTCATCATTCCGGCTCAACAATACCCTAGACATTATTTCACTCAACCTCCGCTCTTTCATATTTGACTCCATATGTCATAGGAATTTCTAAGTCCGGGTCCTCTCTATCATTTCTCGCGAGGAGCTGTGTTTCTCTCCTGTACCCCTCTTGAACAAGAAGGTTTATGACTTCCCATAAATCTATACGTCTCCACCAAAATAATTGATCGAAACATATAGTGCAATCTTCGAGATTGGGATCTTGAATCGTCTTGGTCTCTAATTTTTGGCGTGGTGTCAAGCCGCATTTCTATAATTCCCAAATTACTCTCATGAAAATTTCAAACTAAAGCTACTTTTTCCTCCTTTCCAAGATAGGAGAAAGCCACTGTTTCTATTTACCCTTGTACAGTACCCTTAGAACTTCCTGAAACCCAAGATGGGCCATCATTTGACAACGTAATAGTTCTCTGACATTCTAGAAAGTCTTAAACAATGAATTGACATCTATTATCTGTACACCTACTTAATACTCGACTTCGTTTTATATCTTCACAGATACTGTCATAGGAATCTTTCTGTAATTGCCTTATTTCTAAAACATTTCTCAGAAGCTGCGTTCTGACAAAAGCAAAAATCGCATCTTTGCTCTCTAAAATCTCTTAAATTCCAATCTGAAGATGACTCTGGAAACATTGAATAACACATTTTGAAGGCAATGACTTGTCCAGTAAACCCACAATTTTCTACTCTAGTATTGCGATACGTCCTTTGATGAACGCCCTAACTTTCTCGATTAAAATAGAGTTTCTGATTCAACCCAGCGATAAATCTTCCCTGGTACTTTTCTGTTCAAACCAACACCAACAACAACACCAACTCTGCATAACATTTACAAGTGAAAGTTTAATCTCCCCAAGTATAAGAATCGATCCGTCAGGTCTCTCTATGCTTCCCCTAAGAATCTCTCTCCTTTTAATCTCGTCCCTGCAGTACCAACGAAGAAAAAAAAATCTGTTTGCACTCTAGAATTTCGTACAATTGCTCTCTATCTCACTCTCAAGTCTTGGGAAGCAAACCAAATCATCTTTCTCTGTCAAATACACCAACCGAGACTGAACGTAACTTCAATTTTGGGCTTAATAACCTCGTAAACAAATAGTTGTTCTAACTTCTGTTGCATAGTATAGGATCGAAACTTTGTAATCTTAGGGCATTATCTCTCTATCTTTTAACTCGTGTCCCTTCTTTTCTATATCCATTTGCAACTACCAAAACGTCAACCACACCCTCTATTGCCTCCATTGTGGCTCTCTCTTCATGTATTTCTTTCTTCTGTAACTGCTCTAAACATATCTCCAACTGCGTAGCACTTAATGATAAACAATCCTTAACGTTATAAAAATAGGATGCTTCCACGGAAAATTAATATGGTTGCTATGAAACTGCAGTCACACCACCAGGACTCCAAACACACTTTGCAATATTCGCAGCAAGTGTTAAATCTCTATCACAGATTCTTTATATGCCAATGCTCTTCTTATAGTACTGATGCCTCTCTCGTTAAAATCAAATTATCGTATGCCATTCCCTGCATATAACACAGATAGTATCATTCCCCCCTTCCCCCGCAGGCTTACACCCTTTGAATGCCTTTTACACACCTCCAGGAGTATGCCAAGGTTGAGAAGCCCTGCTCCTCTGAAGAGTCCCAAAGTTCCTATGGACTCTTCATAAATCTGTTCAACACAGACAAATCGAAAAACATTTAGCTTATCCGTGCAGATTTCTGCCCATATCCACTCACGTCTTTCTCCCTCGTCATCCTCTTAAATCGTGCATAAATAGGCTAGCCAATGCTAACTCACCATTACCGAACATTTAAGATGTTTTCTTTGTCGTCTCTCTCTCTCCTGAACGGAAATCACTAGCCTCTCCTTATCTTGGCTCTCTCGTTTCTTAGCAATTTCACTCAAGTGACACGAATGGTTTCCATCTCGCTGATGATCGGTACTTGTTTCGGTGCTACAGCCAGACCACGCTGTCAAGAGTTTCGTCATTTGTACGTTTGCTGAAAGCAATTGATAGAGCTTTTGACAGTGTACCGTAGTACTGGTAGTACTCTTGAAGTTTATCTGCTCGAAAAGTAAGTCCCATGACAGAATCAAAGTTACCAATGCTGATCTCGATAAGACGATAATCTTCGCTATACATCTGTGTTATGAATTTAATGCTGACAACATATCCATTGGAGGTAGAAGTGGAGTGAATAGGAGAAGTTCATCTATGTTGCTAGATGACACTGAAATCTCTCTACTAATCTGTTTGTACTGCACAAGTGAAGGCTGGTAGAAATAGAACACGGATCTGAAGGTGCTGAATATTTCAATATCTTCAGGGCATATAACTTAACATATCCCAAGTATTTGCAAAATCAAAAGGATAGCATTTGCTTCCTGCCAACTGTCCAAGGTTTGACCAAACATATCATGACGCAAATAAAAAACTGTCATGAAAATCTCTTCATCACTCTGTTTTCTAAAAGATATTGTGACATCAAAGAAATTTATAGCCATTGCTCAATTCAATATTTAAGTAAACTAATTACACGACATTGAAATTACATTAATGTTTACAAGTACATAAATAGATATTGGTTCAACAATTTTTTCAAATTAGTTACAGTTATTGTACAAAGGATAATAAAACTCTAGCGTACAAAATCTAGAGCATTAAGTACAGCAGTTTTACAAAACATGAAAAGATGGTTGCGTCATTAAACGCTCGAATAAAGCACTCCTATTTCAGAAAGAAAAGCTACACATGCGCGCAAAAAGGGACATAATACGCTGTTCAGCGTCTTTTGTAGTCAAGGTACTTCTTGTGCTACAACACTCTACGAGTGGGTTAGCTGAGTCTGACGATGGCTCGTGACATTAAATAACGTACCGTGACGTGCACTAACATTGCGTGATGTTCACAGATGTCGTGACCCGTGTTATGTCGTGACATGACTTAGTACATTGTGAATTGCCGAAACGTGTCGTGATACGTTGCAGCATGTTAAACCAAGCCGTGATAACGCGTCAGATATTTCAAGAAATCGTGATCTGTCAAAAAACTTTCTAATGCATATAATGAATGCTGTGCCGACGTTTTGTGTAACTTGTAACTGCATCGGAGAAAATATCAAGCGAAAAATTACCCCGTCCTTGGTTGTCCTATCAATCAAAAGGATTTATCACCAATCTTTTGGCGTTATCTGATAACCTACCACAAACAATTGTCTGCAAAGGGGGCTGTATTGGGGAATCGCCGTAATCAAAGTGAAGAGTGGCCGATTTTGAAAAAGGCTAAAGGCTAAACATCTTTACGGCAGAAAGTGTTGACATGAAGCAATACTATCACATATTCCACCAGGAGATGACTCAGGCCTTTTCTGGGCGTAAACACCCCGATTGCCCTCTTGCAAACGCCACTTTGCATGTACACAAATGTCGGAGCCGCTGTATGAGGGATTTAGAGAGATTTTTGCTTCATTCATAACAGTGCCCATTGGATTTTGTCCTATACTGAACGAATAATCGTATCATATGAACAACTCCATGTCGTTCTATCTTTCTTACCATCGCAGGATGGTTTGATTATTAAAAATTCTGTATTTCACAACCCTATTTCTACCTCTAGCATGTAATTGCTCGGTCATAGCAAGCTATCTTTTCTTAAAGTTTACAGAAGCTAATTCTCAAGATTTTTAGTTGGTACAGTGATGGAACAACATTACTTGCCTGTGCTTACCAATATTTTTGCTAACCATGTTAAGAAAATGTTTTGTACCTACGTCTTGTTCCGCCTAGCTTCTTAACTGATACAATCCCAGCGGACGATGGAGAACCTAAGTGATTATACCACAAAACGTTTCTTACTGTAAAATGGTGCTACCCCAATGGTCTCCTGGTGTTGTCAAATGACACAATACATTCTTATTTCATGAGTACCTGTAAATATTGAGTACATCTTCATGTATTCAATTTTCACATAGTTTTAAGCAGAAAAGTTCTTAGTTTGTTCTTAATACTACTACTATTTTAACAGATACGCATTATAGCTTGTATATAATAGACACAAGAAAATGGTAGAGCCTAAGGGTATATTATCCCGATTCTGCACAGAACAGTTTGGACGTAACCCTAATCAGTCTCTTCTGCATAACTATGAAAGCTATGAAACTTTCTAAGTTTTACTTCATGTCTTTTTGACTTAAAAAGTGATATATTGGCAAATTGATATATGCGGATCCTCACTTATCACGCCCTGCATAACTGGTACTCCAAAATTGCAGAAACAATATTTTGTTCGGAAATTCTTCCTCTGAAACATTTTTTTGTAACGGGTTTGGAGTTAACTGGAAAAGGTTGTCTTGCTTCATTTTTAGCCAGCATTTCAAGCAATTTACTGTAAAATGTGCTTTAAAAATATATTTTTCAAAGAGTTTCCGATTTTTTACACGTTCTAACTATGAGCCAACAGGAGTGGTAAATAAAATATTTTCACTGTATATAAATCAAGTAGGATGGCTTAAGGTTCGGAACAAGGGCTGTAATTACACAATATCATAATTTTGTCACAGACGAAGTTTAAGAACATCAGGAAAAAAGCGACATAAAATGGAACAGAGCTAGAAGTTGCAAAGTAACTCACTGTATTGCGAACCTTTAAACCGCAAAACATGTGATAGAAGATCGTTCGAGTATTTTCACCAAATTGTGACCATTTTACCTGAATCAAGGACATCATGATTTCCATGTGCTTTGAGATTTCGATTTTTCTGTATTTCTTTATTTTTTGCTATACACATTGGAAAGAAGACCATTTTTGTAGAAGAAAAATGCAAAATGTTTTTGTTAATTACGTTCTTTTTTAATGAGACAAAACAGCAATATAGCAAATTTTCAGCTTTGAGGCTCTGTAAGCTCTGAATCGTACATTCGGCCCCCTGTGCTTGGATTTTTGTGCTCTTGGTGTTTGGCTATTTCTTAGATAATCGGTTGCTATTCGCTGTGGTGTGAGTACCACTGAACATTTGACTGCACCATTAGGTACCCAGGATACCAAAGTAAGTTGCAAACTAGTTTGACATTTCTTGGAATGCAATGTCAGTTTGTATCTTGCTGTTGAATCTTACCCTATGTGATTATTTGCGTATTATCATTTTCGAACCAATTTTGATAAAGGAAAATCGGAGAAAATTGTATCTATTTGCTGTGTTGCAAGACTACTGGGAAGTACTCTTTCTTATTTATGTTGGGATTGAGTTGCGTCGCGAATATCATGGTCTAACATACCTACTGGCTACACTACCACCCCTTCCATCTTTACCACCACCATCACCATCACGACTGCAACTCCCGTTTAGTAGCGTACAGTATATCTGAACATACTGTTACAAAACTGTTCTCAGCAAGGATTCTCGTTTTTCATTGGGCATAATATTTGCACAATCTGTATCCATTCTAAACACTTTAACTGTGAATTTGAGGTTTATTAAGTATATAAATGAAATTTTTTTACTTAATTGTAATTCTGGGTCACAACTTAGGGGTATGGGGTGCTCATAGGTGTAACGTATCCATCAGATGTCCGGGAACAAAATGTTGGGTTCGAATCTGCTGGAGGTGGAGCGACGACGCCTAGCTCATGCCTAGTTCATCAAAATAATGTAGTAGATTTAGGCAATAATAATCTTGTGGGAATGATACAATTATTTATACGGATCGTATTGATTTGTGTTCAAGACATCGGCCTTGAAAAGGAGCCAAATAAAAAGAATCATCAATAATGCATGGTACAGTAGAAGGATTCTCTATGAACTCACCAGGGACAGTTTTGTCACCTATGTATCCATTAGATAGATTTTGTTCATTTAAACAATTGTGTGCCCCACCGCCTTGAAGATCGTTGTTATATTCCTATGATATGATTTGGAATAACTGATTCCTTCTATAGTAATTGACACCACTTCCAATACCATATCACAATATACACAATATCTACCCCCTAACAAAAGCGACATCATTTTTCTTTATTTTCCTTGATATATTTTAGGCAGTTAGAGTCCAAGATGTTGATTTCTAGGGTCCCTTTACATTGCAATAGCTGTTCAGGCTGGAATTATACACCGGCCAAAAATAATTTAACATTGAATATTGAAGGACACTCGGGAGCGCTAGGGGTGTAAGTAACTGGGCACCGAACAAACGTTTAGCCATTGTATTAAGCATGCTAGAGACAAAAGACAAACGGGACCTTCCCGGCATGCACACTTAAGAAAGAAAAATGTCCTAGAAAGATGAAAGGAATAAATATTTCGTCCAAGTTCAGACGAACTTGACTGTTGTAAGCTTGATAGAATTTTTCAACCACCTACCCAGTGGGGGTTATAGGGGGAGGC
>JAAAKL020008285.1:0-16085 GCA_010016065.2 Carybdea cf. marsupialis auct. non (Linnaeus, 1758)
TTCCTGACTTTCTTTAAGTTTCAACAAAATTTCCTGACTTTTCATGACTTTTCCTGACTTTTCCCGACTGTCCTGAAAAACATACTTTTTTCCTGATTTTCCCTGGCCGTATGAACCCTGTAAAGGTGGTGTTGACTGAGGTGGTGTTGACTGAGGTGATGATGGTGGTGATGATGATGGTGGTGATGATGATGGTGGTGGTGATGATGATGGTGGTGATGATGATGGTGGTGATGATGACGGAGGTGATGATGGTAGTGATGACTGCGGTGATGATGGTTGTGGTGATGATGGTTGTGGTGATGATGATTATGATGATGGTGACGATGATGATGGTGACGATGATGGTGGTGGTGATGACTGAGGTGATGATGGTGATGCACACGGAGAATGTGCAATGGACAAGAAATAATAGTAGTAGAACTATTACCATCATGATCATCAACATTATTATCATCAGTATCCTTATCGTTACTGATAAAGTGGACAAAAATATTGCGAGAATATTAACCTGCGATAAACTAATGCAAATAATAACATGAGAAACGTCAAATTGCTGGAAGCTTTATGGTAGCTATCTAAACTTGCCCATTTCTAACACATTACAGCACGTAGTATAAAAGGAAATTGATAAGCAACGAATTGATGAGTTTTAAAGGGCCCGTCCAAGGTGAAGGCAGATAGATAATATCTCTCGTTAACACTCGAACTGGAAGTCCACCAAAGAAGCGGGGGAAAGCGCACCGTAAAGCATGGGAAGAACCATATCGTAATCTGACCACTCGAGAATCCAGCGCTTCTTCATCAAACATTCAACGTAAGTCTAGCTGGTTTGAATATTTTTTGGATCAAGAACCCAAGGCAGGTTATCTAAAGCAAAATACTAACAGCGTGATAGTAAAAGACAAGTAACAGCCAGAAAACGTTTTGTGATAAGCCCTCCCATAGTGTATACACCACTAACTACATGAAGGTGTGGTTGACTAAAGGATGTTCTCCTCTCTCACAAGCAGAAAATTAGAGCCACAAAATCAAATGAAGGTAAAAATGTGTCCATTCGCACAGGATATGAGGGTGTCATAGATAGTCTTACAATGATGACTATTCCAAAGTATGTCTCTAGAGATCTTTCTTTGTATTTTTAAGCTTTTTAAGTCTACCTGAAGTGCTTAGGCAGTTGGTGCATTAACACACCTGTGAACTCGATCCAAACCGTAGATGAAGTATTACGTTACGATAATCACGAAATGTTCAAAAAACTACTCCATGTTTCAGTTTTCAACAAGAAAACGGAAAGACTTCTCAGTGTACTGTTAGCTCCCTCAAACACGAAGTAGCGAAGTTAAAACCAGATCAAGACAAATAGCCTACGGCCGTACACCGCATAAAATGCAACGGTATCAGAGGAGATCTTAACAAAACCAGTCACACCTGGGTAATTGAGTGCATCGAATAGGTTTTATAAATAAAAAAATGCTACGTGAAACAATTATTAAGGTATGCTTCCCCAATAAACTAGGTAAAATATTGCATGCTGCAAAAGGTTGACAGTAATGCATTATCGTGCTAGTATGTGATTTTAAACTTCACTTAACGCCCTAGTCTTCGTCTATGCAGTGTACAACAATTACTACCACGATATATGTTCTAAAGATTACAAAGTCAATATATGTTACCATATTGAGATTAATAAAACTGCAAGGACATAAAAATAAGCATTAACAACTTCACAATACTAAAACAAAGAAAATAGGCAAAACCACACAAATCTGTTTAACAGGATCTCTCACTTGTAAGAAATTCCAATGTCGTATCATCTGACAGAAAAAAAGCCATTTTGACAACTATGCGATATCATGTGCATCCTGAACAAGCCATGCTGCCCTTATCGACACACAATTATTATTCTAGCAGTTCAATTTAAGTTCTTGATAAGAAAGACTGGGACCTACAGTCAAAGATACGACAGTAAACTTTGCACCCTCATCAAACGCCATCTTGCTCTCCAACAATAACTGAAGATAGCAAGCGTTGACTCCTGAAATTCAAACTCGGTTTATATCAGAGGCATTCTTGATATCGTTAAGGTACACATTTACATTTCATTTGTTCCAAATGCATCATGCATTGCCCAATATGTTAACTAACTGAGTCCAACATATTTTTTAACCTTCAATTTCTTTACGTATATTTGTCTAAGTGATAATACCTGTTGAAAAAAAATTATTTTTTTCTTATAAATTAAATTACATGCCAAAGTAAACGACAATGATGTTATAGTGTAACTTTTAACGTCTACCGATATGCGCTATCGTATTACAGTTATATGCAAAAGCAATTGCATTTTTGATGTGGGGTACAAGTTAACTATATTTTCAAAATTCGATTATTTCGCACATATGAAAGGTACTATAAAATATTAACGAAGTTAATGTAATTAATGTACGAAACTACATGTATAGTTCTGGAACAAGTGCTAAAATATGACCACAACCACGCTGTCTCTTAGTGACAAAACCTACGAACTGTAAACCATGTCCGGAAAGGATTGCAATGATATCTCTTGAGGTACGTTCCTTACATCTAACCAAATCTGATTATTTTACACACATTTCCCCATGGTTTGGTCTATGAAAGAGATGAACGTGTCACAGAAATTCTGTGTAAAGGACGAGTGCTCGTGACGGTAAAGAAACACGCAAACGTGGACTCCAAAATAATGAAGACGGTGACGACAAACTGTTCCATACAATACGGTGATTTTTGATCCGTCATTAGATTTCAAAACTTGGCTCAGCATTGACTCAAATCGCACTATTTTCTACCTCCCATACTTTACTATCAGTTCATGGCAATACCCACTATTATCCATTGCTCCTACAACCAACCCAAAGCCTTTTTGGTGCGTCATCAAGTACTGATTGTTCCACACAGAAGTATAGCAGTTGGGCGCCATAAGAACGAAGAAACGCAAGCAGATCGCACTTTTAAGGAAGAAAGAAATTAGAAGTATAGGGAATATCAAAGAATGTTTTAGATGAAAAAAATCACAGTCCATTCCAACTATCAGCAATCCTGAGATATTTGGTGCACCGTCTCGACTTAATGAGTCATTCAAGTCTCTATAACAGAACATGCAATTACTTACGACATAACAAATGCTAATAAACCCTTTGCCATCACATTGTGTTTAATGAAAGAACAAAGAGTCTTTCTTAAACAACTTGCATATTGGAAAACAATATGAGATTCTCACCATCTTTAAAGGTGGTGAAAACAAAGGAGCTGTTCATAAGGAAGACCTGGGCAAGATTCTGGAATACTTGTTATATTGTTCCAATGCTATGTGTACTGACTCATGGAAACCTCTCATCTTTGAGGTGGCACTAATCTATCAGCAATACTACACTCTTTCTCACACACTGCAGCAAGCAATCGCATCTGACTTAATGCAAGAGAGTGACATCCAATTTTAAAGGACTTTAAATAGTTTGGAAAGCAAACGCAGGCCCGCAATCTTACAAAGACTTGGAAAATGGATATTTAGCTTTTGATGATGATAGTTTCATCTTTAGAGTGGAATTGTTCCCCTGGTTTTAAGCTTACTTTGCCAGTACTGTAGTAAATAGAGGGGGGGGGGGGTCGGAGCTACAGGTCCTTTGAAAAGATCGTCTGCACCCCATTTTAGTCATTTTGTGATTGCTACTGTTCAAATTAAATTTACTCCTACGGGAAAGTGTGGAAGTACCTCAATGACGTCATTGCCTGAATAAATCCCTTCAGCGTAACGAAACGCTTGGTGTCATAACATGTTGCCCCTCCGCCACTTCTGCCCTCATGGCGACAGATTGCTTAGCCCTACATGTAACAATCGATCGCGCTTCAATTGAGTGATAATGCAGCTTTCTCAGTGACGGAGCGCATCAATCTACGTCACCAGCATTGGTCTGAGTAATGCTCCGTCTTTCATCTACAATAGTTGGTAATTAGTTATCGAAGCGCTGCTCCTAAAGCTTTAGAAGTAACAATGTGGCACCCTGATTGATTTCCCGTATTATTAAGAGTAATAATATTAAAATAAGACGATCCCCTGCCAGCTGACGATTATTTGGCTACGGGAATATGCACACAAGTACAGCTAATTATATTGGACTTTGATGAGACTTACATAGGATCTTGAATGTAATCCATTTTAAGCCGGGAATTGTAAAAGTAACACGAATTATCGAAGTTAATCAACTACAGGCCCACATTAACGTGTGGTAAGCAATACACATCGTAAAATAAAACCAACAATCCATACCCTCTGGCTTCATTCCAACTTGAACGCATTTTTGAAACCTGCAATATTGGCAACGATTTCTGCTTTTCTTGTCAATGTCACAATGCCTTTTTCCCAGGCAAGAATACTTTCGATTGTTCCGCACTGAACGTTTGAAGAACCCTTTGCAACCCTCACACGCAAAGACACCATAGTGTTTCACATAGGCTTTATCGGAGCAGACGGAACATGGCTGAACAGGTCGCTGTGGATCTGCCGTAAGGGAAGGTAACTGAAGCAAGGAAGAGGATGCTACCGGTGATGTGCTGGAGCCACTACCATCACTTGTGATCGGACTGTAGGAATGAATCGACTCGAGCGGAGATGCTTCCTTCAAACAAGTATCTACCATGGCGAGGTCACCTAGACATGAATAAAACGGAAACAAGACCGTGATCAACGGCGATATTTTACCAGCTCTTTATCATGTTCAACTGTCATTCGCCATACATTATCAAAAACTATCAACGGCTGCATGAATTTTAACGCTCATGAATGGGAAGTTTAATTAAAAAAATCCCTTATCCATGCATAATTAATTTGCACCTAGCAATGATAAAAGTTAAAAACCTAACCAAGATTTAGCCAGATCACCGGGAATATAAAGTTTTTACAGATAGGTGGTTCGCTTTTGAGCCTCCTCCATGTTAAATAATTAAAATCAGAAAATGTATTATTCTAATTTATATCAGCTTGACAACCTAAAGGGCTTAGACATGTATGGATTATGCTGGGCACAATGCCTCAATAATAGTCATAAAAAGTGAAAATAGCTTTACCACAAATAAGCAAGACTTTAACAAGATTTTATGCTGGCAATCATTGTGAGCGTGCTTAACTTCACCGATACAGTAAAGGAAGTTAAGCATATTGATCATAAACTGAGTGCATACGTTTAAACCTTAATCGATAACTGCGGCAAGTCTAGGATTTCTCCAAGTCATCACGGGTGGTGTTTACCATGCCATGAATCGTGAGGTTTTGTCTGGGCTGCATGTAGAGACTTCAGGCCAGTCGCACAAAAGTAATACCGTGAAATGTATGACTGAAAACCTAATTGAAGAGAAATTCCTTTACCTACGGCGTACACAAATTCCACGACAAAGCTTTGCATCATTGGGATTGCTTTAAGTCATGTTTACAACTTCCCTATGTTGCTGGAAGACCCTTTGCATAGTATAAACAGACGGACGAAAACAACCTACTGTATATCAACAAGCACCTTTCAAACGAGAACAGTGCAAGAAGTAGATTATTTTGTCTTCAATTGCAGCATTAGTTTCTCTTACTGATAAGGCGACAAATGCATCGAGAAGTAATAAAGAACGATGCGGAAAATGGGAAACTATCTTTCTGACAACGTTTCCTCAATTTCCGAGTTCATCGGGTCTATTGGAAAGGTTTCTCAGGCGATCTATAGAATAAAATTTCCAAAAGACCTTAGCAAGTCAGAACTAGAGGAAACGTTGTCCGAAAGATAATTTCTTTGTTGGACGACGATTAACTTTTAGTATGGAACATTGAGCGAGCAAAGTTTCGTTTTTCGTTCATTAACGTAGACTGATCAGTTTCCTCGCTTTATACCTGATATTATGTACATTGACCTAAGCAATTTTTGCATAAAAATACGTTGTGTAAAAGCAGTGTCTCTCTGCTACCTATCGCACTTGCAAGAGGGAACTGCAGTTGAAACGACGATAACTGTGTGCGACAGAGAAGCAAAGGTGGGTCAATAATAAGGTTTGATTGAATTTGGCATTAAAAGGGGGATTGAAACTGAGGCAATCATCGTAGTCATCAGGTAACACAAACTGACTCCAATAATTCGAGCCAAAAAATTAGAAATGTTGTTAAAAAAAAAGGATTTTGCAACAATTCTAGACCAAGTTATCCCGCTATTGCTTCAGACTTTTCACCTTGTAACAATAATTCAAAGAAATAGAAAAACACCTTAAGAGCAAATAAGAGTCTAATATAAGGTGTGGGATGTGCTCATTACATTTTGACTTCAGTAAATCCACAATGGAGAATATGTCATCACGATGTTACATAAAGCTCTACATTTGCCCCGCCCTTTACACACATATCTTCTACTTGAAGTATGTCTTTCTTAAAACATGACTGACTAACGTAGCAAAAGACCAGAAATTCACTAAATTTCCATCCATCTAATACGATTGATCGCCTTTCCTCCTAAAACAACATGTAGAATAGCATCACCGTGTGCGCCCTGAAGTAAGTACATTTCATAGGACAAACAAAAATATTGCTAAAGGCAAACGTGCACACAATGTGCACGCACATAGTTGAATAACTGAAGGATTTTGGCGTTGTTCCTGTTGTACAAGTTTCAAATATACACAACTTTGATATAATCGAGTAATGTTGTCTGAAAATACGCAAACGCCCTCTTCCCAGACCCCCAATTAATACTTTACATTTCTTCCCCGAAAAACTTCCTGTGCCTTAATAACAGTTAAAAATATCCTCGACTCGGTATACTGCCAATATGAAATATACTGTGGTCAACAGCGTAAAAACTTTCCACACCATCTCTGCAAAATACGAAGATTCTGAGAGAGAGATTCTGGGTTCGAATCCCGTCTTTGCCGTATACAATCATTTTTATTGAGAATACATATATACATAGCACTTACTTTAGACAACTAGCTAGAAGATAGATAAATATATTTTTAAACTCTTAGAGCAAGCATTCTCCTATGCGTATAAATAATATATAAATTCATTCTCATTAGAGAGAATGAGAAATTAACGACAGAAGTCAACTCATTAAAGCAGATTTTTGATATTTCTGTCTGATGGCTATCCTGAGGATACAGTCGAATTCACCATCTAGGCAAATTTAACGCAGTTTCCAAGTCAAAACCTTTTAGACTTGAGAAATCTCGATTGCATTAAAGACTAGCATGTCTTGGTAACGTTTCTCTTTTTTCGAAAACCAGATCAAAAGGCCGTATAGACGTGTTCAGGCGCTGTGATGCCACGCGTAGTTTATGCCAGTAAGAAAGCGTTTTCGACCACTAAAAAAGATTGGATCGAGCTTCCCATTGTTTCCAACACCGAAAAAGTGTAGTCACGAGTACTGGTCCCCATAAGTTAAAAGAGCGCGATATGTAACGTAACATTGTTTATCAGCTTTGTTTGACGGGGACTCAAATGGCGTCCAACGACTGGCCTCACTTTGAGGCGGAAGATGCTCGATCCAGTGTTTTTTAGAGATCAGTGTTCTCAACCAACAACCAAGACCATTTTCTTTTTCTTACGAGTGTGAGGCTGGACCTGTCGACCGCACTACTTTGAGGTTGGCTGACTGAATAAAGCAGCATGTTCCTTTTCATATTCGCCAAGCATCGGCTCCTACAAGGAAACAACCACCTTGAGTTTCAAAACCGTTGCTTTGCTGACGAAGAGAATTTTAATTGAGCCTTCCACGGGCACTGATGGGCCAACAACACCAATCTGGACGTCAGAGTTCTAATTGGCTACCTTTGAAACACAGTTGAGTATCAATTTCACTCCTCTCTGCTCGAATTCGATTCTGATGATTATGTACTCTGAGGAGTCTCAGAGAACAAAAGCTTTAGAGTGCAAAAATGCTTTCCTACTTACCTAAGTTTTATTGTTCTGTATCATCAACAAACTTTTCGAAAAGATAATTTGGAACGTCAAGGAATTTGTGTATTTAATAAGTTTTAAATACATCCCCGTCAACACCACATTCATTCGTGTTTATGAAGTTATTATGTATTCCATGATTGCTAGTGTCTGTTTGAGTACCTTATATCTAACCATTTACATAAAAATACTGTATATATAAATACTGACGCAGACCCACTAGAAATCATGAAATACAGAAGTCAATAAACATGAAATGCGTTCGATTCTGGAGGGGATCGAACCCAGATTCTACCACAACAAAAACGCCCACTTAACCAATGCATAATAAAGTGTAACTATTTAAGTCGACAACCTGGGAAGTCGATGCCAAATTCTCATCACCACAAGTAACTTCATTTTTTTCACGTTTTGCTGTTCGTTTCATCAGTGCCATCCTCGATACATAAATACTAGTAGATCGATACACGAAGACGCACAGCATATGCAGATTGACGTCAAACGAGACAATAAGCTTTTTTTAGCTACTTTAAGTTTCACACAATGTTGCTTGGTGTGTCCTCGATGCATCAAGGAAACCTCGCAATAATATGCATTCGAACTGTTAATATTTACTCAAGGATATTAGGATTACTAGCAAACTGTATTGTCTTGTTATGTTATCAGCACAAAATTCGGGTTCAGTGAATAACAAAATCACAAATTTTGGAAAAACTCTTACGTAGCACGAGCTGCATCAAACAGCATACTCACCGGGAAACTAAATGTAACTGATTATTCTGATTCAGTCTGCACAGGAAAGTTATCCTTGGAAAGTTACAGTATTTCACGACGGAATTAGACGAAACTTTCGGGATTAACACACACAATTACTTCGACGGACTAGATTGTAACAAAGAGCATTGTACAAAAGTGCCCCTTCAACAGGAGTAAACTTTGTCTGTGGGAATTTTCTACGATTCCCAGTAGGAAAAACCGATTTTCACCAAGTAACGAGGTTATAGATTTTCCTGAAGGAATAGTCACCCCATTATACAGAATGACGCAGGAGTCCCTTCTCTCGAATCTATGAACGCAGATCTTTGTCGTACAACCATTTACCTTGTCTACATAGCCATACGTGCATCCTACTTCCTTGCGATTGAACAGGCCTTAAATCCAGTGAACACCGAGTCACACACCGTATTCTACCTATGAAGCTTCCTTCAATTGTAGGAGTTCAGCTAGGTGCACACCAAGGTAAAGAGGGCAGACACATAAAGATTGTTTACATAAACGGGAGAGCACGCCCTTTATCAAACCTATACTTACACAACAATACTATCTAAGGTCAACAGCGATGTAAGGTCTTGACTTTTTTATCAACATCTCCACACGTACAATTTTTCGCAGGCCTACCTCACCCCCCGACAGTTGTAAATCTCAAGCTAACAACACATTGTTCATAGCGGATAAATTCAAAACCAGCTCAAGAAAGACGAAACACTAGTGTCCTGTGGTCTCCAAACCTACAGGATAAGATACGGACTACCCGCTGTTCTCTTATCGAACTCAACATTTCAGGAAAATACAGTAAAAACAATCTGTCTGAAAAGCTTACTATAATTGTTCTCTTGGGAAAATGCACCTTCCTTATGGATCACCAGCTGCATTTCAGGAGGCGATGTGTGGAAGGGGCGAATTAAGCCAACGCATATCTGTGACATTTCAATAGAGCTTTTCTAGTGCTATGGTTACAGACAATTACGCTGATTTCCAATTGCGAAAACGAGGGCCATTATCAACTTCACGGGTGAGTTCACCAAGAATGAGTCTATCCTAACAGTAAGCGTTCAGCAAAACGGACAAGACGCGATGGTGATGAGTATAACTGCCTGTTGTTAAATTTGGACGTGCTGAGTTTAACTTTCCCTAGATCCCTAAGTAATAGCTCCTCCTGGCTTCCCTTCCGTCTATTCAGCTGTGCCAAAACGAACAAGAATGACCCTGATCTATTTGGTCAAAACGATCGAAAATCCAAAATAAACTGTGAGCTAACGACACGGTTCGGTTCTTCAAGTGAACACACCCTAAAGGGCTTAACCGTACAATAGTGGACGAAACAAGCACCCCTGAGACACGCAAACAAGAACAACAACGAACTGCCTGGCGTGAACGCACGTAAAATACGGCAAAATATTACGGTATCGAGACTCCAGCTAACCTTCAGCAGTCTTACAAAGAAGCTAAAAAGAAAATCAGAGAAGAGTTTGAAGTCTTACAAGAACAACTGCTAAAGAAACATCAACTTTTGAGCGGCAACTAGTACTTCTAATATCCTGTAACACGTCTAATCCGTAAACTACACATGTATTAAAATGTAGACCAATTAGTGCTACTCCGATGCGTGGAGTCACCTTTTACTGTTTTATAATACCATAGACGTTACATTGCATAATACAAACACTTGAAATCTACTTCCTGAGCTTTAAAAGAGGAAAATGGCATACAAAGAACACCAAAAGAATGCCTCGAACCAGCCTTTTTAGTTTTTACTCGATTTCTGCGCAATGACTTGATCGATTGCCGCATTTCTCACTCAAGTATTATTGTTAAAAGCCCTTTGCTCCATTGCTTCTTGATACCAATTTGTCATATTGAGACGGTTGGCGACATATAGCCATTAGGATTCAGTTGCGGATTACTAAACTTGCTGACTTAAGGATGAACTATCACAGCGCAACTTCAATTTCAATTTAACACAATTTCTAAGTAAGAAAATATATTATAGAGGCGATCGTCTGAAACTTTAGGTTGCCGATACAAATCGCTAAATTCACAAAAAATAAAGGTATGCCTATAGCTCTAACAGATTATCACTATAACATTAATACTTTAACTTGTTTCAACTTGTATCATGATCCTGGCCCGCCGTCTTTATTTACCCAACGTAGACACTACAATGAGCAGTATTTCTGTGTGAGCCATCAATCGTTCAAAGAAAGAAGGAAGTTTTTGTATCTATAATGCATGTGTTTATAGTATAACGGCACAGTTCCCGCTAAGAGAGTGTCAAAAGAAATTGATTCAACTCCCGTATGAATCTTGAACTAAGTATTTAGCCCATACAATACCCGAGATTTAACTCAAACCTAATTTAATCAGCGTTTGTCAACACCATGCTGGCTACGTTTTATATAAACAAGTAAATAACTAAATAACTAACTAAACATAAAAACAAATAAATGCATGAATCCATAAATATAACGTTATGTAAAGTACTAAGGCAGACACACAAGCAATAATGAACTATATAGTATAGAACTCATTAAATATAAAGTGCTTATGGTGCTGGAGGGGATCGAACCCAGGATCTCCTACACCGAAAACAAAAACGAAAACAAAAAATTAGGTTGTTGGTGGTGGTGAGAATTCGGGGTCGACTTCCCGGTTTGTCGACTTTACTATTGCACTATGTATGTATGTATATATGTGCGAGATCCTGGGTTCGAACTGGGCCAGCGCCTCAAGCACTTCATGTTTAATGAGTTCTATACTATGTAGTTCATGACTGCTTGTGTGTCTGACTGAGTACTTATACATACATATGTATACGCATAGGAGAATGCTGGCTTTTTGAGTATATATATAAACTATGATAGTTTAATCTAGTTTTCGTTCACGTTAGCTCTTCATTCCTCCACCGTCGTACTTCGACATCAAACTTTGAGCGGCGTTTTAGACCAGTCTTTGTTCGCGCTTTGCTACAGAGGTACTTCAATCGGACCTGTCAATCTGTTTCTTAAAATGATAAAGACTGGACCAAGAGTAAAATTTCATATTTATATATTACTGTGTCGTGTAAAAAGCGCAAGTCACCTCCTATTTTAATACCTAAACAAAAATGTCTTATGTGATATTTCTGTCTATTTAAAGGGAAACACTTTACTTAAGCAAAGTTGTGGTGATTATATGAGCGTAAAAGGTGCTCGAGGTGTCAGCGATTACTCGCATATTGTTGGCCAATTACGTTACTTTTCTTTTATTCAAATCTCTGGGGAATCGCAGCAAACAGGAATTTAGTATGAAGACGCCGCTGTAGTCTCTAGTGACCACCAAAGCTATCTTTAAATGTAGAGGTATCCTTTATTGTCGAAATTCTTCTTAGGTAATTCCTTTCTAAATCCCAGGTGTATGTCAGTTATTTAAAATGACATTAAGAAAAATGCCATTAACACTTACGTAACAAATTTCTCAGTTCTGTAGTTATGATGTTGGAATGGGTCCTATCTTTAAAATGTACTGCAATAGAGATAGGGACAATTAAACTCTCAATTAAACCTCTCAAAGTCTCAAGATGTGTATGGTTATATTCTTTATGTCAGGAGCTGTAATTGATTTAGTATAAATTTATTTCCTTCTTACATTATTACACTAACTTCTAACATCTTCAAATCGATCGTATTTTTCCGAAGTTCTGTATCCTTTACAGACGTTGTTCCGAACCATAACTGGAACTCAGGCCACTATTTAAGCCAATCAGCAGGTACATGGCCCTGTGCTACCGATGCTGACTGTTCGTTTTATTAGTTAGTCGGTAGAAGATGTTACCAAGTGAGAATCGATGTAAAACAAATTGAAAGATCTGTTGAAGCTTACTCATTTTGTTTTAAGAGCCTTCATTTCTCTTACAGACGTTGAAGGACGTGACGCGCTACAGCATTCTTAGACTGGTCATTTAAATGGTTTTTGGGACTTGTGTCTAGGTATGCACCCATGACTGTCAGAAGTGTTTCGTGTTTCGCCTTGCTGCCATTTTGCATTGCTTTTCCTGTTAAGATGGCATACTTTTAGGATATCCTTTCATTAATTATGCCCAAGAATTGCATTTGCCTTTGGATTAGCTCAGTCAACTCTCTCTTTGCAGCAGTTCGTATTAACACTTCCTCATTGGACACCTTAACTGTCCAGATGACCTGTGATATTTGTACAAGACACCTATGCTGATTTGAGTCTTCTTCTACTTATTGGGTTGTTGTCCAGTTTTTTTGAGGCATACGAAAGGACCGCGTGTATGCAATGATGTATTAGGCTCCTTTTTTCCCTACTTACCATTCCATTTAGTATAACCTTACGGAACGTGTAACAAGCATCTTTTGTCACACGAGTTCTGCCTTTTATTCCCTTGCTGCTGCCTTTTCCATCAAATGTTGTAATGCTTTCAAGATGTTTTAACATTGTCACCTGTTTTATTCGTGAATCATCCATTTACAGATTACAATCACAATATACACCGCCTTTGTGGCCACACAGCATTTACCCCTCTCGTTATATACTGACCATGTTACTAATACGCACTTCATCGTCTCTATGCCCCCAGTATTTCAGGTGATACCCTTCTATAACACACTCTTTACCTGTGTCCAACTCTCTAAATATGAGCTTCCTATTTCAAGATATAAAAGTAACCAAATAGAATTTTGCATTATTCCTATTAAGAAAAATTAATAGCGAAAATGTGGCTGCCGAGGCAGAGTGTATAATAGTGCCAGCTGCCTTACTGACGAAGGATCGAGCCGAGGATCTTTGGCTTATATTACTGGACCCGTTGCTGCTGCTCACTTAACATCCTCGATCTGCAGCAGAAACCCACCCGTTCCTAAACCTATTCCTTTAGATATGAAGCCTCACAGTGAAGTTTCATAACAATTATAAATAGATCCGGTAGACCTCATAGTAGGAAATTTAGTAAGTCACAGTCCTGTGTTCATTTGAAGTAACCACTTCTTTAAGTCGTCACTATTCTTTATGAATCCTACATCTTTTATATCCTTTACTCCTCAATCCAAGAATACATAGTTAAAACGAAGTGTTTCTACAGTTTCCCTTTAAATGGGAATCAATGCCTTAAAAACTGTTGTTTCCTTGCACAATGCGTATGCCTTGAAGTCTTCCTAATGCTATTACTAGCCACCGACATTTTCCATGGTTGAATGCAAACTATATATGTAATACTATATTTTCCTAAGTAGAGTGGTTGATTAAAATCTTCTTCTGCATATTTGTTTGAATAGGGTCACTTGAGAGATTATCTTTTAAGACCAGATCCGTTGCTCTTAAGACAAGTGATAAAAGTATTTACCTACCATTTCGCCTTTGAATGGTTGAGGAGGCAACCTTTCAGATGAAACGAAGAACGCAATATCTTTCACTTTCTTCTTCTATGAAGTTGAGCTTATGAAGGCTAGTCAAGGTAACGAAAGTTGAGCCGAGTCCTTGTCCCTGATAGTAATGCCTACTGCATTCACTGGCATGACTATGCCTGGCAAATGGAAACATGTCTCTTTCCAAATCACTGTAAAATTTCCATCTCGTCATTCATCCATAACAGTGTAAGAGACTTGGACTCAAAGATTTTTCAGGTACCACTCAGTTCGAATAGTTCCGTAATTTCCGTTTCGTCATTTATCCATAACCATGAATGCTAATCAAGCTTATGAAGGCTAATCAAGTTACGGTAAACAAAGTTGAGCCAAGTGCTTCTCCCTGATAGTAATGCCTGCTGCAATCACTGGCCACGCAGTTCGAAAAGTTTCTTACCTATACTAAAAGATTCTAATTTTTTTTTTCTGAAGCGTTCCTTTTGACATACATGAAGATCAAAAATCATTTTATTTGGTACGTGATTCTGTTGCTTTAACCAATCAGTTTCCAAACATTTGATGACACTTAGACGATTTCCCATTTGAGAAGAATGGAGCGACTTACTAAGAATGTAAACCTAAAACTTCTCGTTACCTTTGTATGAAGTTAATTCAACTGGACGATACCGTTATTGTATCATTATACCTTTATTTGTATCATTCTCACCAAGCAATGCTAGTACCTATAATAGGCATTTAAATGTATTGTAAATATTCAGTTCAAGGAATGGGGCAAATAGATTTATAATGCTATCGATACGGGGTTCTATTCTTGCAAAAGATACGGTAACGTCAGACTCCAGATCCGAGCAATTTTACTGATTAGTTTTGCCCTGGACAGTTGGAGAGGGATGTATAACCCATACGGCCATTTTTACACTCTCTGCGGCAGATTTCGCAAATAAGAGAAATTCATCACCAACTTTGTGTGAGATTATGGGTAGCTGTACACCCTCAAATCCCTTCCCTACGTCCGTTATTTACCTACTTGTGGTTTAACCAAAACTCACAAGCCTTCATATCAGCTTCTTTAAATTTCGATAGTGCTTCCCCTTTTTTGCACCGCATTACAATTTAACAACAAAATGACAAGAAACCCCTTGTTTCTGTTCTGATGTAATCAAAGTCATCAATTATGGAGACATTGTCTATCTTTACTTGATTTAAAACCCAGAACATTTTATCGCTATATAAGATAGTAACATGGAATGATTACTATCTTTAACACACTTGTTTACTGTGATGGAATGCCAAAGTTTAGTCTTATCTGATACCGGTTAATCTGATTGTGGCGGATTTTGTTTCGTTTCCTGATTTGAGTTTGAAAGTGTACAAGCACATGTGACCTGCGTAGAATAATCTGTTAATGTTTGCGTGACCAGACTACTGCACGTGATAGCAGAAATCTGCGCAATTGCTTAAATGTTAGTGGCTATGTTCTGAATGCATGTAGCAAGGATTAAAATAGAGAATTAAAAACCGATGGCTCTTGGGATAAATTCTTCTCAAAAGTTTAGTAATTGTGCCCATGTGTTCTATTTTGGGATATGAAATTGTTCGATAATCAACCGGGTCGCCATAGCTCAATTGGTAGAGCAGCACGTTGCAAATGAGTTGGGCCCGCGTTCGAACCCCAGTGGTGACACTTTTACATTTCTCTAGTTGCTATTCAAACTTACGAAAATCATATATTAATTTTCGGAAGTAAAAGGATAATTGAAGCTAAACCCAATTGAAAGAAAACGTTGCCTCCAGACTCTTCGCTACACCATCTCTCTTGAATTACATCACGATACAAGACATCATGGGTGCCCATACGTACGAAAACCACCACCACTATGATGTGTGTAGTTATGTATTTGTAACGAACGTCCATCACAAAGCCACATGCATTGGACATCAAAGCGCTGTGGAAGTATAACCGGCTACCTATACCTTACACATGT
>JAAAKL020008286.1:0-16084 GCA_010016065.2 Carybdea cf. marsupialis auct. non (Linnaeus, 1758)
AAGATGCCAGACTATAGAAGTAGAGGGTAGAAGGGGCAAGGGCAGACCCAGGAAATCCTGGCAAGATACCATCAACGTTGATCTTCGTGCCTGTCATCTCAGTATTGACCTGGCAGATGACAGAGATGAATGGAGACGGAGAGTACGCTCTGCTACAACACCAGTCCAACCCCCCACCCGGGAAGAACGGACTTAAAATGCATGATGATGATGACGATGATGATGATGAAATATTCGTTTTCGCATTTCGCAACGACATTAAAAGTCAGCTCTTAAGACATACCAAGTAACGAGTAAGTTTACATGCGGTATGCATCAAATCTAAGAGCTTTCCTTTTGGGGGTCGTAGTGCTGCACATGTAAACACAGAGATTATGTTAATCAACAGGGTATTTTGTGACTAACAGCTTTTCCAGAACTAAATTGGACCTGAAAACTAATGTCGGTATCTACTGAATAACGGAGTTTCAAAAATAGGTAGCTTTTCTTAGGATTATTTTTGCAGGCTCATAGTAATTACCGCTAAAACTGTATATATTAACGATGTGATGAAAATATACCATCGTGGGAAAATGAAGAAAATATATCCCAAAATGGTAACACCAACCTCTCATTTTCTTTAAACACTGTAGAAATACTACAGGCAATATAGGCTCTCACCTGGGCATGGATGCTGGTTACATTTCATGGTCTCTTTGGCCGGTCCTTTGCATGGTCTTCCTCCGTTGGTGGGAACAGGTTTATTACATTTTCGTACTCTTTCTTGTGTTCCTCCACCACACGTTTTAGTGCACTTTGAGAACTTACCCCAGGGTCCATATTTTCCATCAACTAACAGGATAGATCAGTTTAAGTACACATCAATGACAAATGCTTTACTTCGTTTGTTATCGATACTCAGGAGATAGGGAACTTAATAGCTAAAGAGGGAACAAGCTACTTGCTTTTTACCCGAAATATCAATTACCAATTATCCTGTAAGTGAAAAACGAATGTGGAGCAAATCATCTCTGACTAAATCTGATTCCTATAAAAATAGCTTTACTCTATAGCTTAAATAGATTCTCATAGGAACTCAAAATACATGTACTTCCCCTAGACAGACAGCCATTGTTAGCAGTTCCTTGGATCTCTGATATCCTAGGATGTATTGCATTAATTCTGAGAAAGCACTTTGGTGATGATCCTACAGTGTCTGAGACAACAAGGAGAAGGAGTAACGGTATCAGTAATATCTAGTGGTATACATTGACCTTGCAATTTTAGGGATTTAAATTAAAGTAATCTAGCATGAATGAAAAGTATGAATAGAATAGTTAATTTAACAATGTACTTTTTGTAGATGAGCAATCTTGTAATAAATGAGATAATCATGGAGAAAGTAAGATGCTTTATTGTAGAATGAACGAAACAGCTGCACCAAAATCCTTAAAGGCTGATTTACACACTACAATTTTGTCGGGCCGACTCACAGTTGCTATGACGTACGTCTATTGTTCAGGAGCCTGATTTCACGGTTGTTGATCTCAGCACGAATCGGGACGATTTTTAGAAAGTGACATTTGTACAGATTTACTGCCGATTTTGGATGTCGTGGCAGTGTCTCAAAGTTTTAACATGGGTGCCTTGAACATGGAAAGCATGACTTTCTCTAAAGCAGAAACTACATTACTGTCAGGAGCGTCTTGTAGAGACACTCTGTAGGCACATCAAAGAATAATGCCGTGACTCAATTTTAGCACAGTCGACGTTTTTGATGACAAACAAACCAGTGAAATGGCTATGTAGTTTCTTATGCAAGGCTATAATACCATCCAGACAAATGCAGCCCCCAGAATCTAGGTGATCGCTTATTTTCCATTCTCAAGGAAGGTCTCCCATACAGTTTCTCCTACTGTTTATGAACAAGATAAAATCTCAAACAGTGTACGTACGACTAATCTTGGGTTGGTCACGTGACGAACTCGTCCCTTAATCGGCCAGACAAATCGTAGCATGAGAAACCCCTTTCCCTGAATATAAAATAAATAAACAAATAAACAACCATAAATAATATCATTGATTTTGAGCAGAGGATCAATGTTTCAATCTTTATATTGCGAGTCGATGTAGATTTTCTGGTAGGTGTTGCGTCGTCTGTGAATAATGATGTCGCTAGCAGTTCACAGATTTTTGTGGTGCTGTTATGCTGTTACTTGAGATCCATGATCGCTCACGCTTCAAAACAATGCATCTGATGATGACGATGCGGAGGGAAAGTATGCCGGTTCCTAAAGTAAGGATCCAAGGAATATCAACAGAGTTTTGACCGGAGATTTTTGAGATTTAAACGCCTCTAGTTTCAACACTACATACACTACAGGTCTGTTTTTTTCGGAAAATGCTATTCCCGGGTTGCTGTTAGATATCTGGAGTCAAATTGTAGTCTCTAAAACTTTTGATTTGTGACGTCATCACTTTCCCTCCGCATGGCCCAGTTTTTCACTATCGTGGCGACGTGCAGTGCACCCTCTTTGCACTATTTAGATTATGTTCCACTTTCACAAAAATAGAAGTTCAAACATGATAACGAGGTGTATATTATGTATTGTAGAGAGAATACACTGAATGCTGCGGTAAAGTTTCAAGTCCATTCTCGAATTGTTACTTATTTGAGGTTATCTATTTTCAAAACCTGAAACAACATTGATGTTTAATGATGCCCAAAGCCCCAAGTGCTGTTATATCCCGAATATAACCCTGAGCCCTATGAACGTTGGCAAGTATTTTTAGACGCGCTAACATATAGGAGGGAGCTTATTTTCAGAGGCTATTTTATGTGCATAACTATTTAATAAGAAACTGCTGGGTGATGTTATAGATAGGACTTGCACCCCTCGTTTATCCCTCATCTTGTCGTAGCTAGTGTGCCCGTGCATTTTTAGACAACAAGATAATGTTTGAAAATAAATTTTAGACACAATGTTATACTTCTCCATCTGAAATTATACTAGAAGAAATCGAAAATGTCGCCACTGGGATGACATTTTTGGTATAGACTGACATTTTCAAAATCTTCTCCTCTTGATGACTCTCGCTTTGGCTTTGGATGACTTTGGACAAATTGATGGGCCAGGTGGCAGTCCTTTCATGGTCATTTCATATTCCTCATAGTGGCTGGACTCCAAATTGCGTAGAGCTGGATGTCGATCTCCGATTGAGAACAGGTATGGCGACTAGAGATATGGTATCACAGGGTCACCATAGCACAGTTTATATAGCAGAAAGCCACAATTTAGTGGACCCTGGGTTCGAATCCCGTTTGTGACATTTTAACTTTTTGAAATATCTTTCCAAACTTCTCGTTTTACGTGATAGTTTGTTCATGTTTGTTTTAGAGAGTGAGGTTTTACTTGTTATTTTAATATTGGTGGAAAACGTCGTTATTTGATACAAGCACAAACAAAATGAAGTAATGTAGCTTTTTGTTATATTTTAATGTAAAAATTGTTGATCATAACGCCATTCAATTTATGGATTGTTGCCACTGTTTCTAGCACAGAAACTACGTTAATGATTAGATAATAGCCATAACCCGCCCCACTCTTACATTATGGAAATCTTCGCCTTGATGCTGTAATCACTAATCTCCAATAATTGTGTACCTCCCGAGTTAACTTTGGATAGATTTTGTGACCTTCACTTATATCTGGTTCCAGCTTTTACCCCTGTTTCTCCCTCTATTTTCTCAATTTCGACAATTGATCTTTATCCCCCAATTGTTTGACTCTTAGTACAAAGTCGATTTTATTTACTAAGTGAAGCAATAAATTCTCAAGTGACAAGAAGGTTTTCCACTATGGAATGCAGTTTGAAATAGATTTGTTATTAATTAATCAATAAAAGGAAGCAGATTGAAACTACTATAGTATTTCCCCCACTTTATTTTGTTAAAAAAATTAGTAGCAGAGGCTGCTCTTCTCTTTTTTCTTTTCTTTTTTTATGCGCCACCGGCCAGATTTTTATTTCTGGGGTCGAGACTAACCACACCCAACTTTAAACTATTATTATAATAGAAATTCTACGTTTCAATAGTTAAGTTGAGGTAAATGTAATGCCCCGATAAATGGTTCTCTGGAAAGGAGAACAAAAAGATCAACTTTCCGTAGGATTATGATCACAAGTTATAATCCCTGGGAATCTGTAGCCATCAAAGCCATGCACCGATACCTGTAAAGCTACAATTAAGCATAACCCATTCTTGCTTATATATGTTTTAATTAAAGTATCATTGCTTATATATGTTTTCATTAAAGTATCATTGCTTATATATGTTTTCATTAAAGTATCATTGCTTATATATGTTTTCATCAAAGCATCTAGAAGGTTCTTAAGTCCAGATTCCAGTAACATCATAAAATTTAAAATACTTGCTTATAAAAATTGTTACATTGTCATTATTCTAGAGTGCTCTACAGGTGGGCGATCACAACAGTTAATTTGCAATGTTGATCACGACTTAACTTGTGTTGACGTCTACAGATTGAAAATTGATTATTCTTTTATATTGTTTTGGAGTAGAATCTACTTCCACAATATATAATGCAAGCAAATGCATTTGTTTAGCTTCTTACTAAGATGTAGGGAATGTTCAAAAGTGTAGTGATTGAAGCCACAGGAATTGGACTCTGTCGAAGTCCCCGATGCCTTGCATATCACGTTGAGACCCAGAAATGGGCAGTTCTGAACATTATGGCCTAAAGGGTAGATGTTTCTCATGTCTTGAGTCGTAGTTATTTTCTGAATTATTTTCGGAACTTTTTACTGAATTTATGTTACAAAATTGCGGACCTCCGAGGAAGTAGGGGTCCCATCTGCTGTAGACTACGACTCACGACGTGATAAACATCTACCATCTATGGCATCAAGTGAGTCGAAAAGTTTTAGTATAATTAAAAATATTGTAGTTTACAGTTTGTGTTGTACCATAAGAACAGAAGAGTTAGCAGGGCTGA
Source organism: Carybdea cf. marsupialis auct. non (Linnaeus, 1758) (assembly GCA_010016065.2). NCBI lineage: Eukaryota > Metazoa > Cnidaria > Cubozoa > Carybdeida > Carybdeidae > Carybdea > Carybdea cf. marsupialis auct. non (Linnaeus, 1758). The sequence continues at coordinate 4,995 of JAAAKL020008286.1, forward strand.
GTTCCCAATCTTATTAAGAAGAATTTAGTGCGTCCGTGTCCCAGTTCTGTTTAGATTTAGGGTTGACGAAGCAGCTCTACATGTAAACTTGCGTGTAGGTGCATCGAGAAGAGCATGCCGTTTCCTTCGAAACACTATGAATTGACCAATCAACATTCCTATACCAATGTGTTCCAACTCCCCACTAGTACTTTTCTTGCCTTCTTCCCCACGCCCCGCTGAGGATAGTAGTGCGTTTCCTCAAAATATCACACAATTTTTATCTCTTGTATAAGATCTTCTCCCAGATCAAGCTAGAAAATGATTTGTTTGAGTGAAGAATTGAGGTTGATTTCATGCTGTAGGCGTGGCGTCAAGAGGTACACGTTAAGCTGATATCAACCGAGGCTGAGCTGAAGGTTGTAGTTTCACAGCGTTTCATTAAACTACCTGCAAACCCTTGATAAACCAGATTCCGAGTAGGATCCCCTTTTAATCAATAGTCCATTGCCCTCGCTTCCGTTTGCTCCGCCTTGTTCGAAATTCGAGGTTTCCTGGAATTTCTTACGAAGTTTGTGAAGTTAAATTAAACCGTTTGATACAACGACGACCACGTTTATAACAGCTAGTTCAGAATTGTATGTTACTTGTAAGTTGTTTTCATTAAAATGAAAACATGTTCCCATGAAAAGGTATAGATGAGTTTGTTTTTGTTTTGTTAATTCACTGTGAGAATCACATATTACTCGATGTCCGGGGACAGATGGCGATTGCCTTTATGGAAGTGAACCAAGTACGTCTTCTTCATACGACCGGGAAGAAAATGTGTGTACGGATGAACAATAAGCCAAAGCTTGCAAGGATATCGCTATTCACTCATTGTAGCGTTAGTCAATACACTCCCTTCTAGTGCGTGACATCTCAATTACTATTTTAATGGGGTCTGTTTGCTGTTACGCAGCTGTGTTTTGCAGCCGATTTGAGCAGACAAACAGTACAGCATACCTCAGTACTTCCAATCAGCTTTTCCTTACGCTGTCATTCATGTAAATCAGTGGCGTTTTTGGAGGGTGCGGGGCCCTGTGCCTAAAAAGTTTGCGGCGCCCTATGACGTCATGCATAACAAAGCATTTCAAACACTATCGTACTGCAGACGTTCTGAAAACACTGTACTCCTTTTAGGGGGTACAGTTTCCAGTTTTCACTTGCTTCCACGACGTCAACATTAGTAGTTAGACGCAATCTATTTTCGTAGCATTGAAGCACGGGGCCTCTTGGAAGTGCGACGCCTTGGGCCCTGGTCCTGTGGGCCCCCTAAAAATTCCACTAGTGCAGATGCAAATTGTTGGGGTAGATGTTTCTAGAAAAAGTACCAGAGAAAATATCGAGGATTTAAAGATCAATTTCAGGGTAAGGTCAAAGTTCAACTCGTGGCACTGTTTATGGGCGCACGAGAGCAGATTTTGTTGAAAGGTGCAGGAGGGCGAGTGCCGTTGTAAACATTATTTTGAAGGTATAAAATTTAGTGTTTTGCCCAAAATTTGTGTTTCGTCTTCTTGTATTAATTTTTATTTAAACCTTGTTTAAAGCAGCCTTGCAAAGCGAGAATATGTTAGTTTGGAAATAATTTTAACTTATGATTTTGGAGATCTTAGGTAAGGTTTGTTTCACTTTCTTTCCAAGATGTACACGAAGATGGAACAGATACCTTAGCATCCGATAATGTTCCACTGGTCATGTTACACAGATTTCTGAGTAATAAAATTTTTATTTACAACCACTGGCCAGGCTAGGTCAAGAGGTACTTTTAGACCAAAAATTGCGGTGGGAAAGTGTGACGTCACGATTTTGAAAATGTTTGAATTAAGGGGAAAAACTCAATTTTCATGTTACCCTATTAATGAGAACGCCAATGGCCAAAATGGAGAGTGATGCCCTTTCCCAACAGGGAGGTATCACGTTTTAAGGGTTTAAATCTCTCTAACAAAACCTTATTTAATGCTGGTTCCTAACTTAAGGAACCAAAGAATATGAACAGAGTTTTGACCAGAGATTTTTGAGATTCAAATGTCTCTAATTTAAACACTACATACTCTAGAGGTTAAGTATTTTAGGAAGCAGCCTATTTCGGGGTTTAGATATCTGAAGTCTAATCTTACAATTTCCCAAACTTTTGATTTGTGACGTCATTAATTTCCCTCCGCTTGTTATGGGTGGATCAACGGAGTGGATTTAGACTATAGCCTCCCCCCCCCCCTATTTTAGAATCACCACTATTGCCTTGAGGACACCACTCTTTTTAAAGGAATTTAAACACTTTACCTCGAACCTTCGAGACGGTTTATACAACGAAATGATCTTTTGGATGATGGAAATATTTACAGAAAAGTATGGGATTTGGGGATAGGCACGAAGATTAGCAACAATGTTTGGAAATTATTGGTTAAATTATAAATTTTTTTTATCCTGGGAATGTCAGTCATGGTTAGTCGACTGAGACTGTCTTGCATCAACAGCATTGTTGTGGGAAGGTCTCCATTTTGGTTGCACGAAGTAGGAAAACAATTTTGATGTTGATAAGCTGTTTTTCGTCTGGCACCCGTCAGAGTACAAAGTCGTCTGAACGGAACACGAAACGGAAGGAATAAAACTAATACCGTACTGTGTTTTCAAGGTAGCCAATCAGAATCCGGACTGGCAGGTTGGTGGTGATTTGATGGCAGGTTGGTGGGAGGGCAGGGTTGGAGATAGGCTCGAAGTTTGTCGGTTACATGCAATCTTTTTCCTGAGTAATTTTAAGAGGCAATTTTTAGAGAGTTATGCGTATCAGACTACATCTTGTTTTCGTTACATTAATTATGTTTTCATGGCCGGGAGCACGGTAAGGAAAGGTTTGAGGAATCTTAACACCACCAGTAAATTTTGCTCAACTCTTTTAAGTTCACCTGCACATTTGATGTTAATCCAGGTACGAAAAATGGGTAAAATTGCAACGCCAAGCCAACCGAATGTGGCCACCGTCTGCATTTTACGCTATGTCACACCTTTCATACTAAAACTGCAATTGCTGATGTACGGGCACTTGAACTTCGCAAAATTCTTTTCGGAGTACAGAGCATTTTCAGACAGTATGTCCTTCACGAGGTCGCCTATAGCACGTCATTTGTAAGAAGCTACGAGATGAAAAAGGTATTTTCAGAGAAGGTAAATTTCTCAAATATTTTTGAGGGAACTGGTGGTACCCCCCGTCTCCAATTAGCAACCCGTTGCAAACCTAATATGAGGTATCTCCTCCGTACCCATAGCGCCACTTACTGAAAATACCTTCCTTACGCAATTCTTTTATATCTTTATGATATTTCTGCAGTCATATGGACCAAAGTGGCCTACTTTTTAATACGATGGAAATAAGGTAACCATTGTGACGACATGCGGTTATTTACTCAATTGTGGGTCTAACTGAGCAGCCCACTAAAAATATGTTGCCATATTCTGATTAGAGTTTAATTGAAGTACCTCTTGATTTTCCTGTAAACTCATACCTGGGCCTTTTCCTCTGCCGCGTTTTTGACAGTTCTCTTATATGGTCGATCCAGCGTTTGTTGGATCTCCCTTTCTCCCGTTTTCTTGTAAGGCATCTTCGATGGGTCTGATTAACCGTAGCCCTTAGCCTTCATGTATATACAAACCATCGAAGAAATTGCTTGTTCATCATTGCTGTGACGAGTAGAGTTGTTTCCGCTCAGTTAGGATTCTTTGCCAGATAATCTGTTTCCAGTCATTGGTCTGAGCCGATTGACCTCAAATACCTGCAGTTTGCGAGTGTATTTTTGACTTAGGGTCCATGTAGTTCGTGAATGTATTGCGGTTCGAAGTTCGAACACTTGAGGCATAGGTTAGTCTTCCGTTTCACCATATGATTTTCGTTTATCTCCCTGGGGCTATATAGACCATAGCTAATCTTCAATCAATGTCACGAGCGTTGTTTGGTATCACGAGTCTTTGGTAGGTACTTTATTGGGTACTGCATTGAGGTCTTGTATCTTCGCAATTTTCTTCCTCACTCGTGACCTTTTGTGAAAACCTGTATTGAACTGTAAGGTAGGGTGTCATTTTCAAAAGTGCGGCTGAAACTGCATTCGTAACTCCATGAAGTGGGTAACCAAATACAAAGCGCCTTCTACTTAGTAACTCCTAACCAATTTACTCGTAACTCTAGGGCTATTTCTACAAGGGAGTAATTTAGTTTCGAGTCTTTTTCTCAATTTAAAGACACAACTCATAATTCCTAAATGTAAATGAACAAGGTGGCTCGAATATGAGCCAGGGTGGAAAAATTGCGAAAAACTGACTGGGGTGGGGTAGCTTATTTATTACGAACCTCAAGAGTATCAGCATTTTCTTTATATCAGTCTTTATATCATTCAGGTTCGCGGCTACCGGTGCGTCAGTGTTAGGTGTAGCGGACAACTCTCAAAATTAGGGAGGAAGCTTTGGAAAACTTTGTATCATAGATACAAAAGAAACTTCTAATAGAAAGACGAATAGTTTCAAAGAGCCGTCGTGGTCTAGTGGTTAAGGAATCGGACTCGCATGCCAGAGGTTGTAGGTTCGAATCCCGCCCAGCCTGATATAAAGACTATCGGTTGGGAGAGGCAACGGGAGACCACCCCTGTAAACGTGCTCTCTCCCCAGGACATTGCTCACTCTGGCTGGGCAATAGGCTACGCTCGAAATCGAGTATGCCACAAAAAAAATGTATGGCATATGACTACTGTAATGACACGTGGGTATTGTAAGACGTCGATAGAGTATCTACGTGTGACGTCATAATTTTTATGAAAATCACAATATCAACAAAATTTTGCCCTCACTGGTTTCGTCCTGTTGCTAAAGATGAACGGCTGTGGTTGAAATTCGGGAGTAATTGAATTGCTTATCCGATATTCACAGCTTCCCATCTATTTCAATATTTATAATTTATTGTGTAAAACAGTGCCCACGCCTTTCTGGACAGGTCAAAATTTGTGACTACGCTTCCCCGTCCCCCAACTACGAGTAATCTGCTAAGTGAAAGCTCCTGATAGCCCGTGAAAATTGGAGAGCCATGCCTTCAACAAATTTCGAGATACACTCTTTCAAAGTTAAAAAATTTCTATCAAGACCTTGTTATTTGAACCCAGTTCAGAATTTTATGAAAGTTATTGAAGTGTTTCACTGAGGCCATTTATAGATTTAATCAGTCTTTACTTGTAGTTGAAACAGAGATTGTTTTATGTTCTCTGGTTGAAATGGGTCGGAATTTTATCAACGGGTGTTTCATGGTTGCTTTACCACCCCCGGGGGGAGTTTTATGACGTCACCACTTTAGTGCATGATTGAAATTTAATGAACTGAATAAGTCCCTCAAATCAATGAACGATGTAAGCCTTAAATTCAATCCCATGATTCTCTCTTATAGTTATCGGATCTTACACGTGCAAATTTGATCCCCGACGGTGTTATTCAATACTTGTGGCAGGTTTTTTCATTAAAGGTAAGCGCAATATTTAAGCTGCCATCTTTTCGTAAATTTAGTTGCTATTGTACATTTAATTACTTGTTTAGTTTCTAATTTGGTTTAATTTTGCAGTTTGTAAGCTGAAGAAACAATCCAGTTGAAAGATGTGGTAACTAAATGAGATAAATCTTTACTCTTATCTTAAAATGTTTTAAGTCAAGCCTCTGTATTCAAATAAGATGTTCGACACTATTATCACCCAAGTTGCTATCCCTCCGCAAGTCTGTACAAATTACCTCCAAAGGGAACACACTGCTTGATATTTCTCTGTTTTAATTAAATACGTCGCCCAATTCTCTTCAACTTGAATTGAGTATATATATTTTACGTCCATTTTACATGCTAACATGTGTTGTGCGGTTTTTTGAAATTGACTTTCAAGCTACCCTATCCTTCACCAGGTCTCTACTGACACCTTATTGTTTGAGATCCATCCGTATCACTTCCTCTCATGTTTTCTTAGGTTTTCCTCTGCCAGTTGCTCCTGCCACCTTAATTTTTCTGTATCTACTTGCCCAAGCATTCTTGTCCGTTTACTCCACATGAAGCCTCCTATTCTGCATACAACTGCCAATATTGTCCAGATTCAATCTCCTTCTGAGTTCATTAAAACTGAGCCTGTCCTTAAAGCACTGCACATCCGTCGTGTCATTCTCATGTCCTTCCGCTCCATGCAACTGACATCTTCAGCTTTCACTGGCCAAGTTTCACTGCCATACATCATTGTGCTACGTACAGATGCCTGTTAGACTCTACATTTGGTCGTTAATGACAGGGCTCTGCTGGTTAACAACTCGCCTTTTAAAAATTGGAATATAGCTGGCTTAGAAGTGGATGTTGTTTCTTGGCTTTACTAACAAAATTGCGTTTCTGTACCTGTTGTTCACAAAAGGACCATATTTTGTTAGTCAGTTATTACAGTTGTACCAGGTACATGCATGTTTTGATGACTTGGTTTGTAGAACTTTACAAATCCCTAACCCCAATTCTCGCTCATTTCTTCTGGCGGTCCTGTATGGCTTTGTTCATACTGATCTAAAAGCTCCTGTAACATTCTAAGGGAGTGTCGTACGTTAGCGACGAAGCGATTGAAGAACCAATCTATGCCTTGGAAAAGGGGCACGCTTAGATAATTTGTTTTATAGGTTATGTTCCCCGTTTCGGTCGTTGTCACCAACATTGATTGAATTCATTGGCACTAAAATTTGCAAATTCGGTCAATAGAAATAAATTTTTATATCAGCGTCTACTATACTTTGGCTATTGCTATACCATTACTTTTCTAGAGTCGTTAATTCCATTCGATGCCGGTTAGCTTTTTTCTTCCATTAAGTTTACAACTCAATTCTACTCGATGAGCGCTCTTTTTTAGACATTACTAATCATGGCCTTCCAATTGTTAATTTTTGCTTTATAGATTGCCAAGATATCAGCTGAAGAAAGTAGGGCCGCAGTGTTGCTACTTGGAATGTTTGCAAGGTGACTTTCAGTTCCGATGTGTCTTCATAAATTCCTGTTTTCAACGGTGTTTCTTCCATATTCGCACAACTCTGTCCTTTGCTTCTATTAACCAGTAGCATCAATCGATGGGAGTAAATGTGATTTCCTGCAATAGTCTATTGTATTGACTTTGGATTACATCGGTAACTTCAAGCTGTAATGAATTCCCCGATCGTGTACTAAGAATTCATACAACAATCCGTTTAACTTTAAATCGAAATCTTTCTTCACACGTCGTAATCCATGTTTTTACCGATCATACAAAATTTTCCTTCTTCTTCTACTTCCTTATACCTCGTGGTAGTTTCCAGGTGTTATGTTACAGTTGCCATGCGACTGCAGTTGTTGCGAAAGCGAGGCTAGAAAATTCCCGCTGACCTCACAATATGGCTAACTGCGAGTATCAACTTGACTAAGAGGATGTTTAAATCTGTTAAGTATGCTAGATAATGATCGTTCGTTTCAGTAACTGTTTATTCGGTAACCATCCTACTACTAAATGGTATGTATCTTGTCAATTATGGTATTATTAGACATTATGTTATAGCTTTGAACGGGGATAGGTTATCAAGTACGTCACCCGATAAAAATCAGACTTTCAGTGTCTGATTCTAAAGTCAGTCCGCCCCTAATTAATCATTTAGTGATATTTGCTTCAAAGCTATTATATTGCACTGAATTTGGTCCGTTTAACTTTTTAGTAGCACAATTAACCAATCAAACCTCAGCTGAACACTAAGACGTAGACGTTATTTACTGTCACGTACTGGTCACTCGTTAGGCAGTAGTAATCGGTGGGCATTTTGCAGATATTTTCCGTACATCTTCTTAGACCAGCGCGTCTCAGCCTTTCTAACCGCGTATCATCTGAATGATAAATTAGTAGGAAAGTACCTCGAATAGGGCGTTTCCTAAGGGAAATAGGTATATTTCTAAACACGTTGTGACTGTGTCACCAGGAAAACTTATAAATTCCTTAAGACGATTTCTTCACAGCTACCCTTACTCGTAAAGTAATGATGACGCTGTTGTTATGTAACAAATTGCAGTGTAACCCGCTCTGTGTACAAGAACAGATCGCGTGGTTTCTCGTACACAGGCATAAACCCTCTGCGGTACCTCTTAGAAATCTTCATGCGAATCTTCGGTTAAGAACCACTGTTTTGACTGATCATAGTAAGCACGATATAACACTTTTCACTGATAAGATATACTGTATATTATCGTTTGATTCATTTTACTCACTTCCCTAAGCTTTTCCTTACTGTTAACCTTACAAACCTCCCTACCTTAGACTGGTATACTAAGGAAAACATTTCGTGTATAGAAATATAGTGGTTGCATTCAACTGAAGATTTTTAGTATTTTTATGGTAAGTTGCCCATTGGAGTAATTTTAAATGGGTATGTAGACATAAAATTTACACAGGAGTGGCGTAGTTGTAGAGTTTTAGACTCACAGTCCAAGAGTTCGTGAGTTCAAACCGACCCTAAGCTTGCCTGCCACGATCCCGGAGGTACTGTACTCTGTCATCTGCTCTCGGGAAGTTGGAAAACTATGTTTCAAGAGACAGGACAGAGAGGGGACTGCAAGCGTGAATGGATTGTCGTCTGAATGGGACAAGTAACGCCGTTCCTAGCAGTGGCTTCGGCCTTGAAAAGGGTGAAAGTATTTTAAAAAATGTAACCGCTTCACTTTTTTCTTTTATTTTCATTTAAGTGCCGAAAAGAGTATTATTAAGAGTAATCTAGATGTCATTTGTGAACATGGACTTGGAGAAAGAGCCAAAGAAGACCTGACATTAGCAGCTAATGCTTGCTTTGCCATCCTGAAACTTGGAGATTTTGCTAAGGTATGGTTGTAGCCCTAATCCTCATTTGTGTACATACTTCCATGCATACTGTTGTAACCGCTGTCTAGTGAAAATGCAAAGCGAGAATGAATTCATTATTTAAGGAGTGTCTTCATGTTTTCACCGTTTTCAATTGCAACCCCTTTCTGTACTCCATCGTTTTACCCCTTGGGCACTACTTAGGGTAAATACACATCGTTTCAAACCCTTAATGCCGCTAGAAAGTTGGTTTGTCTTGTCAAACATAAAATTATGTTTGTAAGGTATTCATTTTGATTTCGCCAAACACGAATCAAATTGCTTCCTCTTTTGTCGGTGTAGTGTCACACTTGCATCCATTTATTCTTCTCTTAATTGCAACAGAGTGGCTCTTCCTTGGAACCTTTCCGACTTGAACCGGATAACGATGTCTTTGTCCGATTGAAAATGGTTCTTGTTCAAAGTAGGTGTACATTGATGAGATTTAATCACAGTTGTAGTAATGGTATTAATTATCAAGCCTATTTTTATCCTGACAGTTAATGAATTACATCGCCAGAAGTCTCTTATTATATTATCTCTTGTCTTTTGTACACTTACATAACTATTTAGCTTTCTACACCCTGCTTATGCATAAAAACGCAACACTTAGAATTATTGGTTTTCCCTTATTTCACAGCCTTGAAGAAGTGTCTTGACCTACCTCATGGCCATAAACGTAGAGAATCATAACGTTAAAATACGTTGAACTCCGTCTCTAAGTCTCGGTATATCAATTTAAAAACCCTTGTTTCTAATTTTTTTTTGCTTTTCCGTTTGCTTTCCTCTCCTTTATTACGACTCACAACCTGTTCAATGCGGAGGGAAAGTGTGACGTCACGATTTTGAAAATGTTTGAATTATGGAGAAAATACTCAATTTTCATGTTCCCTTATTAGTAAGAACGTCAATGGCCAAAATTGAGGGTGTTGCCTTTTTCCAACACCGAGATATCAGGTTTCAAAGTTTTAAATCTCTCTAACAAAACCTTATTATTTGATGTTGGTCCCTAACGTAAGGAACCAAGGAAGATTAACAGAGCTTTGACCAGAGGATTTTGAAATTCAGACGACTCTAGTTTAAACCCTATGTACACTACAGATCTGGCAGTTTGGGAAACAGCCTATTCCAGGGTTGCCGTTAGATACCTGGAATCAAATCGTACTACTTCCAAAACTTTTGATTTGTGACGTCATCACTTTCCCAACGCATATTCCTGAGCGGCTTGAAGCCTTAAAAAGTGTACCCCTAGGTAACTGGGGTCATTTGTTCGCCCCTCTTTAGAATATATTTTTAGTAAACATCAAACTTAATTTCATTTTATTATTGCACTGAGCACTATAGCCATGGTATCAATAAAAACTATTAGGGTATATATATACAGACAGACAGAGAGACAGACAGAGAGACAGACTAAGACACAGACACACACAGACACACACGTATATATACACACTATTTGTGCATATGTATTATCGATTATTTGCACGAAATAAAGAAAAAAACATAAATCATATGACAGCTTGTTTTTGGTGAATGCTTTCCTCGAAGCCTTTCTCACCTCTCAAATATATATAAATATATATATTTATTGCCTGAAGAGCGCCAGCCGGAAGGCGTGAAAACGTTTGTAAACAATCTACTGAGACATGAAAAAAAACCAACAAAAAAAGGAAAGGATAAAAAGAAGAAAGTAAGCTGTGGTATTTATTCGTCTTATTCTTTGATATTAACCATGTGCGAACTTTTAGTTTCATTATATATATATATATATATATGTATATATATATATATATCAAAGAGAACTGCAATGGGACTATTATGTACAGTTCTAAATATATGATGATGCAGCATTTATGTTAATGACAAAACAAACACCATGATTCTTAGCCATAGGAAGTCTAAAGTGGTTTACAAGTGCAAGTGGTTGTTTTGACTTCAAGGTATACATACTTCTCTACAATTATGTATTTATGCACGTATATATATACATATGTATATAATTAGGGGCCTACTCAGGCAGACACACAAGCAGTCATGAACTACATAGTAAAGAACTCATTAAACATGAAGTGCTTGAGGCGCTGGCCCGGTTCATATATGAATATATATATACATACATACATATATACATGGCTTTGAGAGACCAGTTGTTTTTTATTGTTGTATATAGATTTTAGC